>JAWPHD010024111.1:0-20169 GCA_037043455.1 Cyrtodaria siliqua
GTTTATATAACTTTGACTATGACTATTGACTAAAAACCCCAGAGCTACACACACACACAAGCACAAACTGCATTGTGGAACCCTGCAGAGAAGTTGTTATTTTGAAAAGACACAGCACAGAAGTGGTTTTATAATTTAGTGACCATGCACATAACTAATTTAAAGTGCGGTGTATTGACTAGGGACAAGCCGAAAAGGAACAGATAACTAAATTTCAATGAACCCCTGGCAAAAATACCTAGTGCAGGATAAATAAAACATCAAACTGGTACAGGATATTTGAAACCTCATCGATCTGATGGATTGGCCCAACAATAAACCAATGATCAAATGGAATAGCCTTAAAATGAGGCATTATGATAAGTATGCAACCATTTGCCATGGCTTGAATATGTCCACCACTGATGAAGCACTGATAAGGCACTGTCGATGCATTAAATATGAATGTATTAAACATTGTAGGGATATATTTCCAAACTCTACACGACAAAGTTTCGAAATTCACAAAGCTGCTATGAGTAAGAAGTAAAAAGTGGAACTTTACATACAATACCAACACTGGAGGACTATATGACCTGTTCCACACATTGCATCCGATACCGACATAGAAAATTTTGACTGGTGTTAAGTCAACTTGATGGTTACACGAACTGAAAAATAAGGCAAAATGTCCTAACGATTGAAACAAAATAAGCCTTGAAAGATGTGATAGAGATCCAATTAAAATTAGGCAGCATCAGCAACAGCGTCAGTATAAAACAACAGCCACTGTAATAAAAACATTATTGTACGCAAACTGAATAAATGTCAAGTTGATCGCTAGACGATAAGCATGGAATGTTTTATAAACAGTTAATTTAGAAGAACGGCAAGTACAATTGAGGCATGAATAATTTTTAACTGTTAAACAGTATTAATTCAAATTAAAATAATGCCATATCCGACACCATACTTCCGCACCATCTTAGACGCACGCTCGGACGGTATGACGTCACCTACCGCTCTGGGTCATGAATATTCATTGCCTCCATTGGCAGACCAACAACTTACAGCCAACAGCAGCAAGGTAAAATTAGGTGAAATGAACAACTGGTGAGACGTACTTATCAGCAGTAAGAAAACATATTACCTAAACACTCCAATTACATGGTTAGCATCATAAAACACAATTACACGAACAGCCTTGGAGTTAAATAATAGCAGCAGAAGCTTAAACAACGCTGATTACAAACAGGATAATGATTACTGGAGACCATTTTAAACTTCCTAGTTTTTAAACTTTCTAGTGTGAACTGTTTGCAGGAACAATGTGTAACAAAAAGGAAAGGTGTGAAACAATCTACAGCCATACATCACTTACCCGAATCTCCAATGAAAATGCAATTTGCATTTGCCGTCGCCTGGTGTAAAATATGATATTTGGAGAGGTTTGCATTGTACAAAAGCAGGAAGTGGTGTAAAAAATTTATACATAAAAAACAAAACATATCTAGCCAATTATTTATGGGGGGGGGGGGGGGGGGGGGGGGGGGGGGGGTTTTGGGGGTTTTTTTTTTTGTTTTTTATGATATTATTAGTATTATATATGTCCCAACTGACTAACCACTGACTTTAAACCCATAATAAAGTGTATAAAAACGAGTCCTGTTTCCGTAGGCATCTGTAACATCTGTTCCTCTAGCTGCCTAACATCTTTGTACGGCCTGTACGACCTCTACTGCAATCAAACGAGCCACCCAACGATCTGTGACATAACTGACTTGCTGAACGATATGTCTTTACACCGGGAGACAGTACATGCAACCGCTGACTTTTCCCGGCAGAGCTGGCTCGCACCATCGAACTTGCTCGCTTTCACGACGCATTATCCAGTGTGAATATGAAAACAAAATCAACGTACATTGTATAAACTGAGAAAATAAAATCCTATTCGAAATATTAATACCACTTACTGGAATAATTTTTGTTTATTTATTTATTTATTTTTCTTTTATTTTTTTTATTTTTTTTTTTATTTTTTTTATTTTTTTTATATATTTATAATTATTACGATTATTATTATTTATATATATATATATATTCATCATTGTTATTAGCCCACTAGCATTATAAAATTATTTATTATTAAGTTATGCCGTAAACATTTTCAGTTAGAATGCAGGGGCGAATCCAGGATTTCAGCTTAGTGGGGGCGTAAGATTTTGGTAAATTTTCGGGTACGTCTATAGCCTTATAAAACGGATGCGATAGTGCATTGCTAGGGTAAAACAGTCCGTTTTCAAACAAAAGGATTTAACAATGTGTTAATTAAACAACTCATTAGCCATTAGGCGTTGAGCGAGCGAAGCGAGAGAGAACATTTTATTTTTATTTTTTTATTATTTATTTTTTACTGAGGGCGTGCAACGAAATTGTTTGATATTTTATCTGCAGTAACATGGACATACATGTATGAATAAAAAAAAGGGGCGTTCTCAAACAAAAGGATTTAACAATGTGTTAATTAAACCACTCATTAGCCATTATGCGTCGAGCGAGCGACGCGAGCAAGAACATGTTTTACTCTGAGGGCGTGCATCGTAATTGTTTGATATTTTATCTACAGTAACATGGACATACATCTTTTGATATTTGATCTACAGTAACATGGACATACATGTATGATCCGGATCTTTTTAGGGGGCGCGCACCAGGGTGGTGCGGTGCGCGCCCCCACCCCCGGTATCCGCTAGTGGAATGTACCAAACCGCATTATTCTTGAAACACACTCAAATACCACTCATTGTTCTATCAACTACTGACCCAGTTAACTTGAAAATAAATGCAGTATAGGCTGTAGCCAGTACGCAAAATGTTGCTGGTAGATAATGGTTGCATTATTACACTTTAAACCTGCGACAGGCTCTGCAGTGAAGTAAAGGGACATTCCACTTTGGAATTGAGGGTCGGAGGTGGAGTAGTTTCGCCCAAAACCTCGCTTAAAACGAACGCTTTAAAAAACAAACAAAGCAAAAAACGAAGTTATCATCGTTTAGACTCTATTAAATTCGTCACGTCGACGCCACACCTAAACCACGCAATATGAGAGTAATATTAATCAACGTTTACCTACTCCCTGGCATGACGTCATTCATAAACCACGCAGCATATTTAGGGCAAAACTAATCGCGTGGGAAACCCCACATTTCGGGAATATTAATTAAATAATATACGAGAACGTTGTTATTTATTTACAGTTATATCAATTAGCAAAGGAATCGCACATAATAGAAACAAAGAAAGAGACGAAATAAAGCTTACGTTAATTGAAAGAAAGATTGTTCTGACTAGAATCAAAATGGCCGACCTAGTAAGGTGAAATAGGAGACTATATTTACATCGACCAACAACGTATATACTGTATGACTAAAATAAAACGAATACAACCTAATCGAAGATAAAATCATGAGCAACAGGAATATGACAAAAAGAATTGATAGATCATGCGAGTATGATTTCAATGAATTTAAATTGTTAACATAAGCTAAAGTACAGTACCTCGATGTGAATCCAACATGACGGTGTAGATCTACGAACACTGCCCGTGAAATTTACTCCCTAAGTTCAAAACGCTAATTTTGTGTCATCCAATAACCGTTGACTATAACAGATATTATAGTCAGTATTAATTATACAAATAATGAAAGAAAGCGCGTACCTGGTTTCACGATTTACATGTATCTCAAAGTCGTAAAAATATTGAGGACATAAAGGGATGATGGTATGAGGATACGTGCTAGATGGAGATGCTCTGACATCCTAGAAGCCATATTTAAACTATAAGCCTGTGTCCGTATTCATGAAGCTTCTTAGTAATATCTGAACTTAAGTCAACATTTATCAACTTTTTAAACACCCTCTTCTATCGTTTTAAGACACCTTTTTTGTATATTTAATAATAATAATCAATAAAACCCACAGCTATACATTTATCTTAAGATGCTGCGTATAGTCGCTGAGAGATTATTCTAACACGACCTGCGCAGTCTTTCATATACACCAAAAAAATAGACAACTGTATGTTATGTTAAGGTAAATTAGGGCTGTTCCATTAATTCCCCGCGTATTTTTCATCCGTTGGAAGCGCCACGTTACATGGCGTCACTTTTTAAACCGTTAACGTTACAGCAAAACGAAAGTAAATAAAAAATTTGGTAAATATACGTCACGACGACAACAAATTCAACAGTAATTTTAATGTAAGTTTAATTACAACAAACTTGCCATGCTCCAAAACCTTGCACCCCTCAACCCATATCACCCATCGAGCTAAAGATCTCGGGCTGATATGGCGTCTCAGGCCTGATATAGGGTGTGATATGAAAATACTCATTTACTATTCTCTCTATACATATATATATATAACTGCATATTTTGAGAATCCAAACTCTATAGACACAATATAAACGGCTTTAAACAGCCAGGCCAACCAAAATAAAGACGGAACGCCGAATTAAGAGTTACCAACTCATAATTCATATTAAGCATACACAGTCAAGGGTATTTTAAGAACCCATGAATAAACCTATACTTTTAAACAGCACACATGCATTATTATATGATCTGAACACCTGGATAGAGCTTTGATAAACGGTTTTGTAGAATAATTTTGCTGTTATTTGGCGGGTTAGTTTCTTTAAGATCAAAATTGACAACGATATCGCCAGGAAAGTGCTCGCTAAGTTCTCACTACAGAATTACCTCCCTTGGCCATGACGGTAGGAAGATTCCTACACCGTAAAAAAACTAGGGCTGTGTTAATCAGTTTGCTCTCAACTTGGAAATGTGCAATCATTCTCTTATTTCTGCCTGCAGGTGACAAGATTGGAACATGTTCATGACTTCTGCCAAGTTTGGATGCCACAGGAAGATATGATAATTTGAAAATGGGTAGCAATACAGTTGAATTATCAGTGAAATGCAGCTAGTTTTGAGGGGTGCTGAAAAAGACTGGAATTTAAAAAAAAAAAAACTGGACAACTTTTGATGTTTTGTGGATATTCTGAGCTTCAAAGGAAGGTTTGCAGATTGAGGGGAGATTTAAAGACCAATGGACATTTTATAGTATGTTTGCAGTGGTCCACAAGTGACCGTTTCTACATATATTATATAGTGTTGATTAATTCACTAGTGAGACGTTAAATAAGTCTACCTGAGATATAACAGTGTCATAAAAGCAGCACTTTTGCAAATGCTATCATCTATTAATCAGCCTGTTCACGTATTTTTGAAAGAGGTGTACACCTTTTATACAGCCGGTCATTATAACGCATGTTGTCAACTGTGTCTCACAATCCATCACGTACACAGTGCCTTCAATTCGTGGTGTCTAGATGTTCGAACTTAAAATAACTGCAAACTAGGACACCTATTTCTTGGACAATGTTGAAGCAAATAAAATACAAGTTATTTTGCATCTGTAAGTGATAAATCGATAAATCCATCATTGTATTAAGTTTAAACTCAATTGCTATCACTCACTCTTAGACTTTAATATATTAAATATAATAATTTCCTTCGGCAACATTATTAAATTATTTATTATGATTGATATTATTCTTAGACGAGGAATCAATAAGCGTTTGAATTTGTTTATTATCCAGTTTCATGTTTGTTTATTTCATGTACAATTGTAATATTCATATTTTCTAGACGGAAACTATTGTGTATAAAGTATATTAGTCTAATTAAAGCAGGGTCCCAATGATCAGTATATGAAAAATGATTATAAATAATGCAGACAATTCTCAAGTTTTTGCGTCTGTGTGATCAAGATCGATTCAGAACGTTTCGGCACCAAATCATTTCAACTCCTAGACTAATAGGCACCTAGACGTTTCGGCATCAAACCATTTCGGCATCTATTTTAATTTTTACACTAGACGTTTCGGAACCCATTTATATTTGAGTATTATAATGAAGTTAAGAAATAAAGAAATTAAATATTTTCTATAAGATCACTTGTAATTCATTTAAAATGCAAAGTTGATTGCCTAATCGGCAACTCCAAAGCGGTTTTGAGCCTGAATACAACTAAAACAATTATATGACTTGAACAAAGCCTCCACAAACTAACCCATTAATAAAAATCGTCTACATATAACGCATGCGTTATACTTTTCTTGTTTATTATAACTTATTAAACAAATGTCTTTAAAGGTTGCTGTTACGAATGCGTGTGCATCTTGTCTACTCCATTATTTCCAAGCAGAGAATATGTCGAAGCGGATTCTTGTCCAATTGCTAACTTACTAAATATGATGTCCTCTTCAAACATATATTATTAATGAAAACACTGATCACGAACGAAGAGCAATATAATTAACCCTGATTAACGACGCCGGAAGATGGTCTACAAGATAATGATCAATGACAATGCATCTCTAGAGAGTACACATTGTGAAAATATGATGGTGGCATGACAATGTGCAAACTGTTGTTCTGCGCGTTGGAATGATAGGAACGTAATGTATCTCATAACCAGTTCGAACTTAAAATAACTGCAAACTGGGACGCCTATTTCTTGGACAATAAGGAGGCAAATAAAACACAAATAGTGTTGCATACCCTGTTCAACGGAGTCTGTAAGTTTTAAATCTACGTACTTTTCCATCATTTTATTCTGTTAAGGTCTCACTAAACAGTTATTTCCCTTGCCAGTCACGGTTCTGGCTTTTAAAAAAAAGCTCTGTGTTATTCGGTTCTTTCTTTCTTTATTTCGTAAAATGTGCAAATAGTTTATCTTTTTTTGTTCCAGGTGACAAGAATGGGACAAGTTCATGATTTCATATAGGTTTGGATATGCCTGAATGTTTCTGAGCCCAGATCTGAGAAGCTAATAACGAAAGTGAAATGGACAAATTCAAGAGGGTCTCTTCAAACTATTGATATTAAAAAACGCAAATTGATCAACCACGTATTTTTGTTGGATAATTCGAGCAACAGACGTCAAGTTTCACAAAAAAATATTTTTAAGAAAATTCAGGAAGTTTTACAGTGGTCCAGAGGGGTCCTGGTACATATGTAGAGCAATGTAAAATTAGCTGTGTTGTGAGACGTTAACACTCACTTGCTATCGCTCTTAGACTTATATTAAATATAATTATTAATGTTACTTTCCATATGCAGAATTATTAAATTATTTATTACAATTGATGTAATTCTCAGACGAAGACCTGAATAAGCGTTTGAATTTGTTCTAATCCATTTTGAATTTTTGTTTGTTTCATGTATACTTGTCATATTTGTATTTTTTATTATAACTTATTAATCAGATGTCTTTAAAGGTGGCTGTTACGAATATTCGTGCATCTTGTCTACTTCATGTATTTACACGCGGCGAATGATTTGAAGTGGATTCTTTTTTACTGAACAAGAATCCGTTGACTTACTAAATATGCTATCCTATTGACATATATATTATTAATGAAAGCACTAAAGATCGAAGAGCAACATAATGCTATTAAGCTTGATTACCAACGCTGGAAGATGATGTACAAGATAGTGATTAATGACAAGGCATCTCTAGATAGGAAAATTATGAAAATATACTGGCGACATGACAATGTGCAAACTGCTTTTCTGCGCTTTATTGCCACCTGAGTTGGCTATTGAGTGCCTCCCAAGAGAATATTGCAGATATCAAATAAAACCATTTATAATTGCTAGTGATTCTTTGTCTGGAGACGTTTGAGACAGGCCAATACGTCTTGAGTCAGCACTGAAGACACATAGCAAAGACGTGTTATATCTTGCAACGTTGTGTTTTACATGGCACTATTTAAAGAAACTAACCCGCCAAATAACGGCATAGAATGCAATAGAAAATGTTTTATCAAACTTCCTCCAGCTGTTCAGGTCATATAATAATGTATATGCGCCAAATAAAAGTATAGATTATTTCATGGGTTCTTGAAATACCCGTGACTGAAAATTGAATTATGAGTTGTTAACTCTTAATTTAACTCTCCAGTTTTGAGGGGTGTTCTGGCTGGTTAAAGCGATTTATACTTTGTTTAATAGTATATTGTTGTGATTCTAAAATGGGTAAATTATATATATATACCTCGTCATAAGTAGGTTAAGCAACGGTGTACAGATGTAGTAAAATTTGGCTGTTGTTGGCGGGATAACTTTAAAGTATAAAATACAAATTACGTAATTTTCCTAACATTTTATTTTGTTGCTTAATTGTCTTTAATACAAAAAAAGTAGATATAAAAGTCGAACAGGACACACCTTGAAACGTACATTTTATAAATACATAGATACGATTTTTTTTCAAGAAACTTTGAAACATTTTATCATATGTACATTATGTGTGCGTTCGTGCGTGTGTTCATGCGTGAGTGCAAGCGTGTGTCCGTGTCGGTGTGTGAGCAATAATGTTGCTGTGACTAAGATAAACTGTACATTTATTTTCTATAAAACCTACAACATGCCTTGCTTTATGAAATTGTAAATTGTATCCTAACGTGCTTAGGGGTCTGACGGGTTTCCTGACCGCTTTACAAATTTAATCAGGAAGTTCGTCAGAAAAGGATATAACCCTTTGGTTTTACAGCGCACTGCATGTTTAGTGATTGACCCCTCTACAGTCAGTCATTACGCTTCACTTTTCACTTGTGCGATGACTGGACTACCTCTTGGGACTCTATGATTGTAGCTACTGAAACCACAACTAAGTAAGGTGGGTGCATGAGCTTTCGTCCCTCGGGTTTTCTGGTCGTAACCTAGATTGGTTTTCTCTTTAGCTGCAACTACTATAGTTGTTCAGTACGATTCTGGATACATCCTGAGATGTTTATTATTTTATTTGTATTTCTTTAGTTAGTTTCTGCTATTTGGGCGCTGAAGACAGGATAATAGCGAGGATTGTGCGCATATAAAATCCGATTCAAGCTATTGCCTACTGAACGTTCCAAGTCGTTAACCCTGACTTCACCACCCTTTCTGTTGTTTTTTTTCTCTTTCATTGTATTGTCAAGTCCTTGTTTGCAGTACAGTGCATTGTCAAGTCCTTGTTTGCAGTACAGTGTGGACCTACGATGCCATTTCGCTCGGACGCTGTGGTTTCTATAGGACCCTAAAGCTCATGTTTTAACCCTTTGGACAGTAGAAATAAAAGTATCTGTCATGTTAGTGTGACTCGTCTGACTGATGTTGGTGTGACCCGATTTAAGCGTTAATTTCAATCAATATAAGCCAGCAATTATGAGTGGCGAGGACAATCTGTGCACGGAATGATCTCCAATTAAATAGTTTACACAATTCTGGGTGGTGAGGACAATCTGTGCACGGAGTGATCTCCAATTAAATAGTTTACAAGCTACTATAGCTATATTTATTTTAAAAGTTCATTTTTTGATTATTACTTTCACCTGTACCAAGTCACACAATCGTGCAATCATTATGTTATTATTGCATTGTCGTTTTTTTACAAACTGTTTAGTGTTTATTGATTGCCCTTAACGTGTTGTATATCCATTGCATTACCATCTGCTAATGTCTCTTAATGTATTAAACGTTGTATTTTATACTATATTAATTTTCTACTCATTTAATGGCATGTTTAGTGTTATAAATTATATTTTAAGAATCTTTATCATTGGTTTTAAATTGGATTATTTCAACAAATTTAGACTGTGTAAATATGTAAATATTACATTGTTATAACTTTAAGTGCTTGTTTTTTGATAATATTGATGTTTAATAGAGGACCATATTCCAGATTTGTTGAAACTAAAGAAAGTACAATTGCGATTATCTTATAATATTGAACGCATAAATCGGCTGTCGGAATAAATGATTCCATGCATAAGTTATCAATCTGATATTACATTTAGATTTGTTAATTCGATATTTTTACTACAACAACAACATAAACTTTATTTCAAATCATGTTACAGAGTAACAACATGATTGGTAATACAATATGATAAAGTTTGGTATGGGTAAGTAATGGGGACAGTAGTTATTAGTTATATGAAAGAGGAAACAACTGTCTAATAAGGTTGTTAAGAACAGCAAAACAAAATCTTCTTTCCCCACCCACCCCCCACCCCCCCAACCCCCACCCCACCACCCATCTGACCTAATTGCTGGCCACAATAATAATAAACCTGTGATTCGCACGTGGAACTAGCTAATTTTATGAATGGCGCACCTTTCAGGAATTTACTATCAGTGTTGCACGTACGAGATCAGTGAGATTATCCTTATGGATGATAGTTGTAATATGGTCACGTGCACAAGTCTGGTGGTGTCACTGGCTAAATTTGTATTTGTTTCATGACGTTGCTAGTAGTGTATTTTATTTTTATTTACGTATATTATGTCAAGTGTTCAAGTTTTATTCCTACGGATTTACCATTCAGTGATAATGTGGGTTATGAAAATGTAAGTTTATAACTGCATGTTTTTAACATTCTAAGCAAGTTTATCTTTTGAAGGTTAACATAATTTATTTTCTTAGCGAATATTGAGATTTGTTTCAAGACCTTGAATGATTTGGTGGACAGTAGCTCTTTAAATTTTAAAATATTAGGCCTGAGATAGTAGAATTTTGGGATGTATTGTTAACGTTCTTTGGAGAAAAAGCGACACCTTAACGTGTAATGAAATTCGTCACCAATATCGTTTAAGCTGCATAGCTGGCATTTTCTAGCCTCTAACGGTAAATAAGATTAGGACCATCTACCTGTTTCGATTGGAAGTCTATGATTTCCCATTCGGAAGTGAAAAAGAGAAAGGCGCATGTTATTTGGTAAAGATTGGAGATATTGCTCGAAAGCTATGTTATCTTTTAGAAGGTTATAATTTTTTCCTTTCGAAGAGATACTAATTTGGTTATTCCTTTTTTGCAAAAATTGATCTTGGAGGGTGTGTCTAACCTTAAGGTTAATTGATCTCCAGTCCATATTATTTTGGTTAACCCACACGAATGTGTTTCCTGTAATGTCTAATGTGTTTTTTATACAATTTGACCATTTATAATTTAAAGTTCCGTGTAGCATGTTTTTATAGCATATTTTTGTTAACTTTGTTCCGCTAGATGAAAGTATTTTGCCCCAAAATTTCACCGTTCTTGATTTAATAGTTATGTCAACGGGGTAACGCCCAAGTTCACCATATAACATGTAAAGTGGAGTACTTTTTTTACTTTTTGTAATTTTTCTGAGGAAATCGGTATGAACCTTTTCAATTATATCATTATTATCGAATCCCCATACCTCGCAGTCATATGTGAGGATAGGAAGGATGGTTTGATCGAATAGTTTTATCTGTATATCAAGAGGTAAATCTAGGTTGGCTATTCTAGAGTATAGTATATGCATGGCCTTATTTGCCTGGATGATAATTTATTTTTTGGCATTCAAGAAACTCCCTGAAGATGAAAATGTGATGCCCAGATATTTATATTCTTTAACCGTTTCAATAACGTCACCATTTATCGTGAATTTAAAGTTTTCCGGTTTGTTTGATCCAAACACAATGACTTTTGTTTTGCTCATATTAATTTGTAGTTTCCATTCTTTACAGTAGTCATTAAAATTATTTAATGTGTTCTGAAAAGAGATTGGGTCATCACTTACGATTATTGTATCATCGGCATAAAGTAAAACAAATATTTTAGATAAGGTCAACATCTACATTAGGGGGGTTAAATTATATTCCTGGGTTATCCTCTGACAGGTATGTTTCAAGTTCATTAAGATAAATTGAAAATAAAATCGGCGATAAATTCTCCCCTTGTCTGACACCACAGCTACTGGTGAAAAAAGCAGAGGATTCGTCTCTTACAGAAACACAAGACTTAATGTTAGAATACATATTAAAAATTATTTGGAAAAGTTTTCCGTTTAGGCCATTTTTTAAAAGTTTGCTCCATAACCCATCACGCCATAATTGATCAAATGCTAAAGCGAAATCCATAAATGAGCAAAACAGTTTCTTTTTCTTTTGTCTTAGTGTATCAATAAGGAATTTAAGTGTGAATATATGATCAGATGTTTAAAAATAGCTCGGAAACCGGCCTGGTTTTCTTCAAGAATGTTATTTTGTTTAAGAAATAAATTAAGTCGTTCGTTTAAAAGGGCTGTAAACAGTTTCCCTAAACAACTGAGAATTGTAATAGGCCTGTAGTTTCCAGGGTCTAATGAAGAGCCCTTCTTTTTAAAAAAAAGGTTTAATAGTGCCTATAAGCCACATGTCTGGTAAAATGCCCGAGTCGAAAATCATGTTAAAGAATGAACAGTAGACTGGGGCCATTACAGCTTTAGTACTTTTTATATATTCATTATAAATGAAGTCTTGTGGTGATGCTGCCTTACCGTTATTACATTTAGCGATCATTTTGTTTATTTCCTCAATAGTAATCGGACCATTTAAAGTTTCTTCGACATAGTTAGGGTCGAATTCAATATTTATATTTTCAATATTTTCGTTTGCTTGGTTTGTGTTGACACTCTTAAAGTGTTGATAAAAATCTTGAATATCTGGCATTTTTTCTTGTTTAGAAGAATTAAAAGTCTTTTGGTCGTCTTGAATGCATTTCGCGTAATTTTTGTTCATTGCGCGTTTTGTGCTTTTTTATATGTGTTAAGTGTTTGTTTGTAAAATTTGCTCACACGGTTTAGTTCGCTTTTGTAGAAGTCGTTTTTGTGCAAATTATAATTTCTCCGCGCAGCGTGATATTTACGTCTTGCTTTGTTATACTGAGGCCCAAACCAGGGTTTACTATTTGTACGCGATTTCTTCATGAAATTAACATAATATGATTTATGTGTGGGAAATGTTTCAAATGCAGGCAAATTAAATATGTTTGCAATTTTTTGTCATATACTATTTATACAGTTCTGTGTAATGTTTTCCGAGACAGTGCTCAGTAATTGGTTAATATTTTCGAGTTCAGTGTCGTTTATATTTTCAATGAATTGGGTTTGGAGAGAAGGTACCCATTTTGGTGATTTATTTAAGCCATTTCCGTTGTCAGTTTGTGTTACAAGATAAACGGCGTCATCGTTAGTTTGAGATTGCTCATAGATATTTAAATCAACTGACAGGAGTGAGTGCCCATCAGAAAATAAATTATCCAACTGGTGTTATTTCAAAGTTAGATAAAAGTGGAAAACATTCAGTTGTTGAGACGATATAATCAATAACAGAAGTGTCTCTAAAGGTGAAATCTCCTATGAATTTATCAGAGCCAGATCTACCATTTAAGATGAAAAGATTATTATTTTTACAGGTGTCTAAAAATTTAAGACCTATATTATTTGTTTTTGTGTCTTTTGACACCCTATTTCTGTTAGTGCTATTTACAGTTTCAACAATATCAATAGAGTTAAATTTACATATTAGTTCATTATCAAAACCAAATTGGTCAGCAAGGAAATCGTCAAATCACAGTATAATCAGGCAATGTAGATGTATGGCCATTGACATCCCCTAACAAAATACAATATTCGAAGTCAGTACATTTGTTTGATACTTCGTTTTGGAAATGAAAAAAACTCATCTTCATTAAAGAAGCGCGATTGCTGCGGCGGAACATATATTCCCCCAATGACAATAGTACAGCCATGATTAAGGGCTAATGGTCGATTTATTTTTAACCAAAATATATATTCACATTCTGAGTCAATTAGTTCAATGTCATTTACTAACGAGTTTTTTACAAAGAATCCTATCCCCACTGATTTTCTAAGATATTTGTCTTTTCTCGGTTTTGAAAAAAAAGTAAAATCGGCACGTTAATTATATCATACTCGTCTAGTTTTGTTTCACTGATGCATTGCACATCGAAGCGCTGAATTAACTCTATAAATTCAGGATAAATCGTCCTGGTTTTCAACTCACATACATTAATACAGCCGATATGTATGTCTTTCTTACAAGTTAAAGTATCACAGCAAAGAGTCGGCATATTTTTTTCAAAAGTATCACAGCAAAGAGTCGGCATATTTTTTTCAGGATAATCATGAGTGTTTCCATTACAAAAAGGCTTATCATCATTTACAATAGGCTTATATGTATGTTCACAATGATTTACAATAACATCAGTTGACCTATTTATTAGCATGTCACTATCCCTTGATTGTGTATGTACAATCATTATTATGTTCATGCCCTTTATCAGAGCATGCAATAATAATAACCTATACTATATAGTTTATATTGATTAATAACCAATACTATATAGTTTATGTTGATTAATAACCTATGCTATATAGTTTATATTGATTAATAACCAATACTATATAGTTTATGTTGATTAATAACCAATACTATATAGTTTATATTTATTAATAACCTGTACTATATAGTTTATATTGATTAATACTACTATACTAGTTTATATTGATTAATAACCTATACTATATAGTTAGATTAATAACCTTTAATATAGTTTATTTGATTAATAACCTAGTACTATAGTTATATTGATTAATAACCTATACTTTATAGTTATATTGATTATAACCAATACTATATAGTTTATATTATTAATAACCTGTACTATATAGTCTATATTGATTAATAACCAATACTATATAGTTTATATTGATTAATAACCTATACTATATAGTTTATATTGATTAATAACCTATACTATATAGTTATATGTGATTAATAACCAATACTATATAGTTTATATTGATTAATAACCTATACTATATAGTTTATATTGATTAATAACCAATACTATATAGTTTATATTTATTAATAACCTGTACTATATAGTTTATATTAGATTAATAACCTATACTATATAGTTTATATTGATTAATACCTATACTATATAGTTTATATGATTAATAACCTATACTATATAGTTTATATTGATTAATAACCTATACTATATAGTTTATATTGATTAATAACCATACTAATAGTTATATTTATTAATAACCTGTACTATATAGTTTATATGATAATACCTATACTATATAGTTTATATTGATTAATAACCTATACTATATAGTATATATGATTAAAATATATACTAATAATAACCTATACTATATAGTTTATATGATTAAAATATATACTAATGGAAAAAGAAGCGCAAATCTGGAATGTCCGATGTATATCGTATGCATAATATGCTCCTGTTAATCGAACCGTACATGGCTGCATTAGACATATCCTTAAAAAACGACTAAAACAATACATAACACACGAAATGTTTTCCCTTTAACATGTTCAAAGTTTCAATATTGATATAATATGCTTTTGGCTCTGGCAGGTGAGCAAACTTTTGACATAACATTTTTCAATATCTTTACATTATTTAAAGAGTACTAAAATGGCTCAAATGTTCAAGCGGAAATTCAACATTTCTGAATTTCGTCTAACAAAGTGTACTGTGAATAAAATTCTACAGCAGTACATTTTTGTTCTTTCCTTAATTAGATGCAACCCGTTTTTTACAAAACATCTTAGGCTTTCTCTGTAATTCTACGTGATGAAGTGTGCAGTATGTATATTATATAGCGGAAGTTCCCGAGTTGCGTATTTTTTTAGCGTTTTTTTTCCTTTAGTATAGTTAACATATTGACTGTTGAGAGATAAAACCTTTTGATTTTTATAATGTTGCGCATAGAGCATTATAAATGCGCTTGATAACGGGGTTTCATATGAAAAATAGTGTATTCAATTCGAAATGCACTATAAGCCTCCGTGGCCTAATGGATAAGGCATCGGCCTCCTAAGCCGGGGATTGCGGGTTCGAGTCCCGCCGGAGGTTAGCATTATTTTGACGCTTTGTGATATAGAAATGCAAAACTTTTTTAGAGGCAGAATGTGCTGCTATTTCGTTAAAAAGTCTTATCCGATAAATAAAACTTTTTCTTTGTGTTTTCGTTTTTTTAATATTTTCCCAGTGTAATTTAAAATTATGTAAAGGAGTACAATAAGGATTGATCACGAGAACGCCTATATGTCACCCATATTTAAATGTATCCCGTCCATAGCTAACAGTTAATTATACAAATAATGACAGAAAGCGCGTACCTGGTTTCAAGCTTTACATGTATCTCAAAGTCGTAAAAATATGAGGACATAAAGGGATGATGGTATGAGGATACGTGCTAGATGGAGATGCTCTGACATCCTGGAAGCCATATTTAAAATATAAGCCTGGGTCCGTCTTAGTTATATCTGAACTTAAGTCAAAATTTATCAACTTTTTAAACACACTCTTCTATCGTTTTAAGACACCTTCTTTATATATTTAAACATAATAATTAATAAAACCCACAGCTATACATTTATCTTAAGATGCTGTGTATAGTCGCTGAGAGATAATTCTAACACGACCTGCGCAGTCTTTTATATACACAAAAAAGAGAGACAACTGTATGTTATGTTAAGGTAAATTAGGGCTGTTCCATTAATTCCTCGCGTATTTTTTATCCGTTGGAAGCGCCACGTTACATGACGTCACTTTTAAACCGTTAACATCACAGACGAAAGTGGTAAATATATGTCACGACGACAAACTCAACAGTAATTTTAATGAAAGTTTAATTACAACAAACTTGCCATGCCCACGAACCTTGCAACCCAACCCCCCCCCCCCCCTCCCTCCCACCCGCCCCCCCCCCCCCCTTTCGACTCCACTCGATCCACCCCACACCCCAAGATATAAACCCATCATATGCATCAATACACATAGCAATAACCTAAAATACAGGTACGTATATATTTGAAAAATATAAAAATCTTAAATTTTGACTTAGGTCATATTTTCAGCTGAAGTTGCTTTATGAATACGGACCCAGTGTGTCAGAAATGTTTGATAAGTATAGTAGTGTGAAATGGAGGAAGAGAACGTTATAACTATTAAAATCACAAGCCTATACAACGGTGATATTCACAGTACTAAATAAGTTAATGTGTACAAACATCTACACGTTCTCACCATTTTGAGGTAATAAAATGTCTTTAATTTAATCGAATTTGAATGCAGAAACACTTGCTCTATTGTGTGCAACATTTCTTGCACTTTGCAGAGTTAAATGTATTTTCTTCAAGAGGCGGTCTTAATAAAATGTCTTAATACCATTGTATATTGTAATGTCGGTATATAATGCCATTAAAAGATCGCAATTAAAGCAATATTTCATCAGAAAAAAAGATCAACAACCTGGCAGCTTTGCTGTGTACACCTACAGATTGACACTGTAAATACCTGTTAAGTGATATGTTACAATATCTGCCATCACCCTTCTGTGAGAAATGTTGTGCCAACTCAAAAGGATAATAACTCTTATAATACCTCGGTCTCTCCAACCTCCGTGCAGTGATATTGTAGCCAATAATACTGACTATAATATCTGTTATAGTCAATGGTTATTGGAGGACACACTAGCTGTTTGAACTTATTGAGATTGAGTAAATTTCACGGTGAAATTATTTGTACATGTACACCGGCATCTTCCCTTTCTTCTAATATTTTAATATTGGCAGCTTCATATTCTTTGATTTTATTGAACAATGAGTGGGTTGTTTTCACTTTATTTGTACGAGTAATGCTTTTGTATACATTTCAATGGAATATTTGTACAGTAATGATGTATAAATAAAATTTATAAAAAATAAAAAAGTAATAATAATAATAATATTCGATAAATTAGAAAATAATAATATATCGATCAATAAAGAATAATAAAATAAAAAATAAAACAGTATATATATTCGGTATAAGTTGCATATAAATTAAAAAATAAAAAAATAAATAAATAATAATCTTTAAGCACATCATAAAGAGATGAAGACTGCAAATAGTTATTGCAAAACATTTGTAGTAATGTTAGAAGATGTGTATATTTCCCTGTTTGCTAGGGTTTATACGTTGTACGTTTGTTTTGTTTTCATATTCACACTGCAAAATGCGTCGAGGAAAGCGAGCCAGTTCTACTACTCTGCCGGTTCCCGTGGTTGATGCCCCCGTCCGGAAAACTCAGCGCTTGCAGATCCAGCCGCCTAGGTCCGCGGGTACCAGTGGGCCTCCCCTGTTGGACGTACATATGTCTCCCAAGATTCAGCCGCCAAAGTCCTCAATAAGCAGTGGGCCTCCCCAGTTGGATGTACATGTGTCTCCCTTGTCGATGAACGCAGTTGATGTCGGTGTTGACGCTTTACCAGTAGTGACATTGGACTCTGGCTTGCCAGGTACAGTACACGTAGCCCCGTCTATCTTTGAATTACCAAGCGTTCATGCGGAACTTGGGTTCTCTGTATCCATCCAGTTAGGTCTAAGCTTATAGCTGGCCAGTACATTGATCTTGCCAGTTTATTGGAGACTCAGGTTCCCATGGACAAAGATAAACACTTGGTTCTATCTCCACTTGGTGAGTTGATGGTAAAACCTACCAATCCCATGACAAAACAACTAAGTATTGAAACTTGGACCGATGCATTTTTGGTCTTTTCAAGCATCTATTTATCGGCTCATCCGCGAAAAGTCCAGGAATTGTTGAAATACATGAATGTCATTAGAACTGGGGCAAAGCGTCATGGTGGTTTTGGATGGAAGCACTATGACCAACAATTTCGTCTTCGTCTTGCTTCTAACCCTTAAATGTCATGGGGGAAAATAGATTATGAGCTTTGGTTACTTTATATATCCTCAAGTGGTCAAGGTGGTGCAAGTACCGGTGGTCATTTTGCCCAGAAAAGATGTTTTGATTTTAACTTGCGCCAGTGTTCTCGCCATGTGTGTTCATACAGTCATAAGTGCTTGTCATGTTCTGGTGATCATCCTTCTAGGTTGTGTTTTGCCAGAAAACCAGAGGGAAATGTATGGCGCAGACCTGTGCTAGCCCCTGCACCCCAAGGCTCGCTCACTTTCTATCAAAATTGCATGTAGTTTGCACAAACACATATGAGTCCACTTTATTTAGTACAGCTTTTACTTTGGCTTTTTGCGGCTTTTTTCTTTAGGGTTGGTGAACTAGCAGTCACAAAAGGTGCTCCGTTGGCCATTATCTTATCAATTGACCAAGTAACCAGTGTGCATATTCGCTAAAATTGATAAAAAAACAAATTTGTAAATAAATTGTTTTTGTAACCAGATACCGTTTTTCACACTACTTTATCCAAAAAATTAAACTTAGCTGGATTTCAGCTATAAATTTGTGTGGTGGCAGTGGTTACTGTAACAGAAAGGGGAAGTAACCACTGCGGGTGTTTGCAGACTCTCAAGAAATCCAAAAGTAAACACTTAATAATAAATACTGATAAGGGAGATCATTTGGAACTTATTAACAAAGACACCCAAGAGACATTGATATCGACATATTGCTGGTACTGTGTGCCATGGTACTGTGTGCCATTATTGTTTCTTGCAGGCACATTTTGTGCCAACTTGCCTAATATATTCAGATTAATAGTCTACACGTACGTTATTAATAGTTGATGTTTCAAGTGACCAAGCTGACACTTCATAGTATTTACCGCTGTCCACGGTGCTTTATGATGATTAATATAGCACATAGAATACTTGATGACTGTCACTTTATTGCAAATATCTTCAGTAGTAATTGAAATATCAACAACGTATGTTCATAAATCATGCATGTAGCATTATGAAACGTGTCAGATCTACGGCGGGATACAGGGGCGGATCCATAGGGGCGCACCAGGTGCGCGCCCACCCATACCCCGATATTATGTTTGAATTCGTTTAAATTTCTGCCATACACCAATACAAATAACGAATAAGAAGCGCGACAACAATGTGCCCATGCATTCAGCATGCTGAAGTAACATATTTCAAACATCTGCATCTGTTAAGTACAGTTATTATATGTATCCGATACACTCAACCTGTCGAAGACAATACTCGTATTGACGACGATAATAGTTAAACTTATAAATAAATACGTATAACTGTATGCTTTATTAGTTTCTTCGAGTGCTGAATATAGACTCAGTTCTAAATTTGGTCTTGGAGTGAGGTAACCACAGTCGGTACGATGTTCTCCAAGAGTCACGGAAATTCCCGACTAACAAACGTTTACCGCCTAATATTTCGGGTTACCAAAGAATGCCACTTCAGAATAGTGAGTAACTTTTTGGCAATTTCCTCGACTCCAAAGCCAACACTAGAAACACATCGCA
>JAWPHD010024112.1:0-20167 GCA_037043455.1 Cyrtodaria siliqua
CCGAGCACGACACAAACGAAATATTGCAGTCTCGGTTTGATTGAGACTGTTCATGAGTGGTAGTGAAATATGCTAGCTACCGATTACGCCCTCTAGCCCCGGGCTGAGCAGAACTCAATATTCATAAAATCAACAGCACAAAATTGTAACCATCCCGAAGATGGCATGCATATGGCGGTGGACATGTAGTAGCCTTCTTGAATGTATTCCCCATGTCGTACGGCGTATGGTCCCAGTATCTAATAAAATGAAATGCCCCGAAGAGCGAAATAAACATAATCGAATTTAGTTGGGAGCAGCGGTTATGAAGCCTGCGTATAAAAAGCAGACAACATATCCTATGAGTGGTTAAACAATACCCAGAGCCTTTTATCGGCCGGAGTAGTGGAACCACCGAATCAAAAATTAAGTAAAAAAACAAAAGAAATTGAAAATGTACCACCAATAACTATAAAGCTTTCCATTCCTCCCTAAATTCTATACGCTGAGTCGGATTTATTAACTGGTTCTCGGCACTCTTTATTTCGTCCGATAGTAGTTCTCCAGAGATTCTCTCATTTCTTGGCAGTTGACAATTATTGATAAATCGATAGACCCAAGCTTGAATTCGTGTTAACTTCAACCAGCATGAATAATGTTCTGGCTTCAATTGAGTTATAGATTGTCCAACCTCACAAATAGCTACAAAGGCAGTTTCTGTATCAATAAATCTATTATCATCGGTGCTACTATCTTCTGGTGATTTTATTGTTGATTTAAGTAGTGTTTGTGATCCTGTAGTTCGTTTTAACTCATGACATCCAATACTTGTGTTGGGAATTTTATTAACATGCCATTTTTCTTCCGATTCTCCGAGGAATTCTCGACCTCTCCACCATGTGAATGTCTCTGCAAGGTCCACTGCTTTCATTCTTCTGCTTAGTATATCTGCTGTGTTCACACTGGTAGGTACATACCTCCACTGATCGGGACTGGTGCTACTCTGTATCTCTCCTACTCTGTTGGCGATGAAAGGCTTGAATTCGCGTCTCCGACCTCGAACCCACCATAAAACATTTACGCTGTCAGACCAGAATGTAGTTTTGCTCGTTTCTAGTTCAAGTGCTTTTGTTCCCGATATTGTCATTCGAACACCTACGATTGCACCCATCATTTCGAGGCGAGGGATGCTTGTTGCTATTGTCGGAGCTACACGAGCTTTTGCTCAACTGTTTTCTGTGTCTCAGATAGACATCTAGGAATTTGTATTTTTGTAAAATCACATAACTCACTGAACCAGGCGCGTTCTGAATTTTTCAGATTCTCGTCCAGTTCTTCATCCCACTCAACGCCTGCCGTCCACATGTCTTGAAGCAGCATCTTTGCTCTAATTGTGAATGGAGCCAGCAAACCAATTGGGTCAAACAGTGTGGCGATTTTCTTTAAAAAGTTGCGTTTTTTATACACCATGTCGTTGTCTGGTGCATTCTCCCTGAATATGAAGATGTCTCGATCTGCTAACCACCATACGCCAAGTGTTTTAGCACATGGCAACTGTCCTTTGTCGAGATCAACTTCTGATTTTCGGTCCTGAAGCGGGATCTCCTTTAGTACCCTTGTTGAATTCGACAACCATTTTCGCGCATGCATTCCAGCTTTAGACCATAGCTGCGATAGTTGTTTGTACATCGCAATGCCATGTTCTTCGTCAATTACAGAGTCCATTGAGTTATCCATGTACGTCGATTTTAGCACTGTTTCTGCTGCCATTGGAAAATACTCTGAAGTTTCTTGGCATGTTGTTGTGACACAAATTGTGCCTGGAATGGCGATGAATTAATACCAAACACGACACGACGGAACTCATACACGTCTGGGATTCGATTTGTGTCCATTTCCCTCAATAAGAACCGATGATAGGGTCTGTCATCTGCCGAGATATCGATTCTAAGATACATTTCCGCGATATCGCATACAACTGCTACCGAAACTTTCGAAATCGAAGTAATACATCAAACAATTCCCGCTGTAGCTTTGGTCCTTGATGTATCGCGTCATTCAAAGATACACCGCCACATTTTGCAGATGCATCAAATACTATTCTGGTTTTTGTTGTGTCCTTGTCAGGCCTCAAAATTGGAAAATGTGGCAGATACCACTTCGATAACTTTCGTTGACACGGTTGAACCTTGTGCACATATCCTTTTTCAATGTATTGATTGATATATTGTGTGTAGGACATTTCTATTTCTGGGGACTTTTGAAGCCTTCTTTCTGTGTTCTGTAATCTGTGAAGTGCCATTTTATAATTATCTGGCAAAATGAGTTTACTTTCTTTTCATGGTATACTGACCTCATACATTCCTTTATCATACTTAAGGTAGCTGGCGGTGTTACTCGGGAATAATCAAAATCGCGTATATTGTGACAATGTTTTACCTGTATGTAGGTTTTTGTTTCTGCTTTTCATCAGTACTAATTTTAAACTATTTAAAATCAACATCGGATTCCTAAAGAGCGCCGTCGGGTGGCGCCTATTTTTATGACGAATTTTACCGTTTTCGTACGGGAAATGTATTAGACTTTAGTCAAAAGTTAAAAAAACATCACATCACTTGGAATCACAATGATTTATAAACGTAATGCACGTAATATAATTAAAAAAAACAGCTATATCTCGTTATCGTGTGTGCATTTCTTTACGTAAGGGGTACCACGCGGCGACTACAAAATCGGGAGGATTTTTACACGTTATCGCATTTTTACTTAAAAGTAAGCGTGGTGACATATATTTTTTTCTATGCCATCACATTCGTTGAAATTCTCTGCTTTGATAAATGTAAAAATAAAGAGGGGTCATCGAGTCAGATTTTTATCATACAAACTTTTAAAGTTTATAGAAAGTATTAAAATTACGGCGTCGTTTTATAGTTTTCTTTAAAATGACGTTGACGTCAGTCACTCGCAAATTGAGATACATGTACTTAGGGACTAAGTGCGTGCGTTTGTTGCCAAAAAGAAATACATTTAAAAACATAGTGAAAGAATTGAGGTATGGCCTTGGTTCGCTTCTTACTGTGCACTGTTACGTAATGCTTAATTTGACGGGAAAAGCCATCACTTTGACAAACATTGTTGTTTTTTCCGATAGCCTCACACTTTTCAAGCTTGTGTTTCCAGGCATGCCAAATTATCGACAGTCAACACTTGTTAAGGAAAAACTCAACACAGGCTATAACGAGCATAATGCCATTGCAGATGTAACTGCTCTTGTTGACTTGCTGGACATTGTTGAAAACTTTGAAAGTTTGCTAACTATCATTTCAGTCGATGATGTTACATACAAAAACAACCAAATTAAAAACCAAAAACGATATTTATCATCGTATTCAGACTTGGTTGAAAGAAAAGTTATTTCCAAAACTCACTCAAAACAACTAGCTTCAAGTGGTTTAGGTTTGAGCCATATAAATACCGTGCGCAAAAGATCTGGTATAGATGGTCTGACAACGCTGCTGAAGGGAGAAGGACAGGTTACAGAAACCTTCAAAACTTGTTTATTCACTTTATTCGGAACTAGGTGCAGACGAAAAGGCGGTAATATGAAAAGTGTCCTTCAAGTTTACGGAATGACCAGCCAATGGTATGAATATATAGGTGTAAAGGTTAAGTTAACTCTTCTAGAATGGTAACACTGATTGCCGAAAGCGAATTATGTATGTAGTTTATTGTTAAAAAAGTTAAGTTTGCATGGAACTGATTAGTTGTAGTCATCGAATACTAGATTCATTCGATGATATATACTGAAAGGAAAAAGAAACGCGATATATTGTATGTACAATAATGCTGCTGTTAATCGAATGGTACATGGCCACGTAAGATCTTTCCTTTCGGAAAAAAGATTAAAACAACACGTAAAACAGCAAACAGTATTCCTGCAATGTTTCATTATTGACAGAGTACGCGTTTGGTTTAAGCAATTGAGCAAACTTAAGATGAATTATTTTGCAAACTCATTACGTTAAATACAGTACTGCACTGGCTCAAATTTTCAAAAAGGAACTTCAACATTTATGAATTTCTTGTCACAACGTGTACTGTGATTAAAACGTCTACAACGTCATTTCTCTAACTAACTGCATTTGTTTGCACAACATCTTGGGATTTACTTGGAATGTATATGGAATTAAGTGTGCACTATATACACTATATAGCGGAAATTCCCGTGTCGCGTTTCTTTTTTCTTTCAGTATATGTACAGTGAAACTCATATCGATATCGTTTTGCCTATTATCTGGATATTGTTTCGGTCCCGTGTTTTTTGTTAAATAGTTTGTTTTGTCTGGTTTTTAACATACACTGAAAACAGAATCAGCACTTATTATATTATATGAACGATAAAAAAACAGTGAAACAACTGTTTAATCAATCGGACGCTTCCTATTTTACGGATACTTCCGAGAGACATCGATTGTTTATTCCCAGTCTATAAATTATATATGTAGACATAATACCATTAGTTACGAAAATGATGTGTTTGGGTGTTAATAGTCATGTGTTGCATATCCCGTCTATTTCTGATTTTAATACATGTAAATTCATAACAATTTTCCAGTCATTATTTTGTGTTTTGCTATGCGGTGCCTATTAATATATATGTTTGTATTTATTATATCCTCATGATGGCATGTATTCGAATTGAGCGAATAAAAAGAATAGTTGATTTGATATTTGAATCGATTTGAATGATCATTCTTACCTAAACAGCAACTTTGACAACACTGTTTAAGATGGGTCGCAAACAGATAATAAACAGGTAAAATAACACGAGTAAAATTTGCAACTTAAACAACTTTACTTCTTACAACATATTTAATGAATTAAACAGTTCAATAACATGAACACACGATCTTCAATTAGTTAACAATAGTAATATAAAGTAAACGTCGCGCGTCAAAACTCGTGACGTCAACGTCATTTTAACGAAAACTACAAAACGACGCCGTAATTGTAATACTTTCTATAAACTTTAAAAGTTTATTTGATAAAAAAAAAAACTCGACGACCCCTCTTTATTTTTACATTTATCAAAGCAGGGAATTTCAACGAATGTGATGGCATAGAAAAAAATATATGTCACCACGCTTACTTTTAAGTAAAATTGCGATAACGTGTAAAAGTCCTCCCGATTTTGTAGTCGCCGCGTGGTACCCCTTACGTAAAGAAATGCACACACGATAAAGAGATGTAGCTGTTATTTAAGTATATTACGTGCATTACGTTTATAAATCATTGTGCTTCCAAGTGATGTGATTTTTTTTAACGTTTTACTAAGGTCTAATACATTTCCCGTACGAAAACGGTAAAATTCGTCGTAAAAATAGGCACCACCAGAGGGCGCTATTTAGGAATCTGATGTTTATTTTAAATAGTTTAAAATTATTACTAATGAAAAGCAGAAACAATAACCTACATACAGGTAAAACATTGTCACAATATACGCGATTTTGATTATTCCCGAGTAACACCGCCAGCTACCTTAAGCGAGTCTTTTACTGTTTTCATAGCGATTTGTTCCTCAATCCTTACGATAGGCATTGTTTCCGATGATGAAACGTCTTCTATTTCCCAGAACTTCTTCAAGTTTGCGTTCAATTGCTCGATCCGTGACTGGTCCTTTACGAAGTATGTGCAAGCGAAATTAGTCAGAAGAATTTGCTTTGTACTATAGTCTAGATTTCATATACATGTCCAGCCTAATGGGGTCAGTCTAGCCACTGGTTCGCCAGGTCTACCTCGGACCTCCTGCAGTGCGTAGTGCAATTCCGCACAATCAAGGCCAATCAAAACATCCACAATGAGTCTTGATTCAATACGCGGAAATTCGATATATTTTAGATGTTGCCATCTCCTGGTGTAATTGTTCCAGTCAACGACTTTCATGTTTCCAGTAACTCTATTTGCAGTGTATGCATTGACTTTCATACTGACTTTGCCATCTACGCTTTCCAATCCGACATTAATTGGTGTGGTTTCAAATGTTTCAAGTCCCAACTCAGCAGCAATACCTGCATTAACATACGTTTTTGTACTTGCATCGTCGAGCAAAGCGTTTACCTTCATTTGGCGATTTCCATTTTTCAGAATAACTGGTACAGTACACAGTCCTACAAAATCTTCTCTGATGTTGTCCTGTGACATCATTGTTGTTTGTGGCTGTTTGTGGCACGAGATATCATTTCCCTCCGTGGAAAAATCAAATCGATCTTGGTCAGTAGATAATTTGTTCAGTTTTGAATTTGGGGAAACAGTATTGTTGTTGATTACTGTTCGACTTGCAGTATTCCGCACTGAGTTCAGTTGTTCTCGTTTACCTTCCAAATGTGAAGTATACCGATGTAGCAATCTGATGTGTACCTCCTTGCAGCCATTTAATGTTCTGCTCCTTAAACATGAGTTCCCGCGATGACCGTCACCAAGGCAACGATAACACAGTTGATTGCGCTTGGCAATATTCCACTTTTTTGGAACTGGCAGATTTAATAATTCATGACACATGCAAATTGCATGCTGCTTGCGACAAACTTTACATTGGCGATTTGAGTTTTGCGATTTATATTTGTTATCTATTCAACTGACTTTTATTATTGAACGACTTGGTCGATTCTGCATTACCTAACCTAATTTGACTGTTAAGCCGTGAACTGTCTCTGATGCAATTGTTTGAAATTCCGATTCTTGTATAACCCACATCCTTAAAGCTACGACTGATTCTATCTTATCATTTTCGAAGATCCATCGATGATACCTTGCTAGCATTGATTCTGGTAACTTTCTTTGTAGTTTTGTATACAGGGAACCATCTTCTAATTCGTGATACTTACCAGCTTCTTTGAGGTTGATTATGGCAATGTCCAATAAATCAAAAAATTGCTCGATATCTTTTTCGTTTCCTGGACGAATTTGATTGAATTTTTCCAATTCTTCAAGATAAATAGCGATCTGAAGGCGCTTACCCCCATACTTTCTTTCTAAACGTTCTTTTGCAGCTTCAGATGCTGTAGCCGAGTGACCAAGGTTCTCTATTACCTTTAGTGCTTCTCCTGAGAGATACTACCTCAATTGCAATAATTTGTATTCTGCTGTAGCGGGAGCATTGTCGATGCATGCAAGGAATGCGGCTTTCCAGCTCTGATAAGCTCGTTTGTCTGCCGAAAATAATGGTATCTCTACCCATTTCAGTTGTTTCCAAAGGTCTCGACCTATAGACGGCGATTGCAATGTATTCGATTTTTCAAATGGTTGAGCTTTGGGGTTGATATATTGCTGGTTAAACACGTTTCCATTAGCTACTGGCAGGTTTTGACTTTCAGATCCAATACCCCATCCATCGTCTGCCCAGTGTCTGCCTCTAGGGTTCGTTGTTTCAACAAAATTACATTTTTTCAGGAAATTTATCATTGAAACCATAATATTGCTTCATGGAAGCAGGGCTTTGCGAATTAGTTGCAGATGTCAGTGTATTCATCACTATTGGATAACTATTAGGACATAATTCAGAAAGTCTTAACTCCGAAAGTGTTGCTTGTGCTTGTTGACGTTCCAAAAACATTTGATCTTCCCGTATCTGACTTTCAGCAGTAATTTGTTTCTCTTCATTAATGCTTAATTCATGCAATAAATCAATATTTATTGTTTCCGACGCTATACTCGATTGTTCGTCCCTCCTGGAGTTTAAATATTTCCGCGCTGCATCATGGGATGCAGCGAATTCACATTCCATCTTTTCCAATTCTGAAATTACTTTTCTACTAATGTCCGACTGTTTGTATTGTTCATACAATTCCGATAATTTTATCATCACATCCATAGCGATTTCTGAGTTTATATCCATCTTCTGACATGCTTCGCGGACTGCTCGTCGGCTCGGCAATTCCTCTTCTTTTACTGAGAGCAACAGTCTATGTCTAGAGCGCGTGAAATTCGATTTAACTTTGGCCTTTTCTTTTTTCAGCTGTGCCTCTTGTGAAAGAAAGGCATTTTCGATTGTTGTTTCGCCAGCGACTTCGCTTCGATCTCTGGTATTTTTTGAAATCTTCTAAAGTCGCCATTTTGTCGATATTGATCACCTTTCGATACTGTTTTTCTTTACTAACCGATCACTGTAACCTCGCTCTGCTACCAGAAATTGGTGATCAGATAATATTGAAACGATGGGAAACTTCGATACATAGTCAACACTGATTATGTGTAGAAATATGATTATTTATTTTTGGAAGCGTGCATAATGTTTCCCTCACAAAACAATGGCGACGTCATTGGCCAACGACGTTAGAACGTCGCTCTCCGGACGTCACGTCAAAATGACATCACAAACTTTAATTGTGACTATAGATGTATAAAGTCCAATAAAACCTCATTACCAGTGTTAGTACAAACTACAAACAGAAATGCGTTGCTTGGTCTAGGTTTTCAATTTAAAGCAAACGGATCTGTCGATTAAGTCATCAATGCAAATAGAAATAAAAACATATCCATAACTTTTCCCTTAAAATATATGAAGTGGTTGTTTTAGTTATTTACAACACATTTTGTCACAGAAAAAAAGTAAAAAAACGTCATGTCCAACGTTACAGAAGTTTGAAATAGTTAACATGCACTCTACTAAATACGATACTTTATATTTATGTCTCATTACGTACACACCAGTAATTGTACACACCAGTAATTAACTACTAGCAATTAACTCTGCAGAATTGATCTATTTCCTTTCTATTTTTTATATATAAAATTAAACATACAATTAACTTTACCCAGAAGATCGGCTTTTTGCGTTATCACACAAACTGTCGGTTTTTAAGAAAATATACACTTCTGCCAAATACGAAACTATTTTACACACCACTTATCGTTGGATGTACAGGCACATTCATTGGTGGTGTATACATGTATTAGTTTGACCGGATATTCTTTTTAACATTTGCATTAACCTGTACACACCATAACACCATTACACATACAATATAGGTAAATAAGAACTAATATTTTATAAGATATTTCTATTTCGCTGTTTCTCCAAGATATTATACCTTTTAAAATGTTAGTGTATATTTACATAATACTTGAATCAGAAGCCGTTTTTTTCCGCGAACTCTAATAATAGCAATCTGACCCTTTGACCGCGCGGCATATACACTCCCAGACAAATCTTTTCACGCCAGTGTGTTAACACGTCTCTTTGTATGGGGCGCCGTATTTATTTCTAACATCATTTGGTGATATCACCTATTCGAATCGGTGATATCACCGATTCGAATAGGTGATATCACGCATTCAAATAAGTGATATCACCGATTTATTCTGAATGCGTGATATCACCTATTGAATGGGTGATATCACCTTTTCGAAACAGTGATATCACTCATTTGAATCAGCGATTATCACTGAGTGATATCACCCATTGAACTGGTGATATCACTGAATCGAATTGGTGATATCACCCATTCAATAGGTGATATCACCCATTCATTTTGAATGAGAAATATCACCTATTCGAATCAGTGATATCACCGATTACCAATTCAGAAATAAACTCTATATAAATGACTTATCCCATCCAGGGTCCGTGTAACAAATTAGAGCGACCCTCACAATCGCCATCTGTTGCAACATTTGGCGGGCTTTTTCGTCATCGGCAGATAATGGCCGGCGTTCATGTTATGGTCGCATAAACTCTTGCAGCATTATATTCGGACATTTCCCGCATCCCCCACACAGCGGACGGGGTATATAACCTACCAAACCTAGCCCCTACAGGGCCCGATCCAGAAGATGTGGTACTGCTGCCCCTGCCCCGCCCCACCCCATAGTTTGGACTATTGGTGGTGGTCGATCTAATTATTTTATATACACCCCCCCCCCCCCCCGCCCCACTCCTATAGTTTGGACTATTGGTGGTTGTCGATCGGTGGTCGATCTAATTATTCTATATACATCATTTATTATTTCCTGTTTTGCTTTCTGTATAATAAAGGAAAGAAAAAATGGTACTTTTTTATTTTTCCTCAGTATATATAAAAAAGGGACGTATAACGTTCTCCCTGATAATATTCTTGGGGGAAAGTCTGTATTTTTCTTATTTTAAAACCGAATAGGTAATATCACTGATTCGAAGAATAGGTGATATCACTAAACAAAACGAAACTGTGATATCACTGATTCGAATAGGTGATATCACCCATTCGTTTTTAAAGAGTGATATCACCTATTCTAATCAGTGATATCACTCAAATAGGTGATATCACCCATTCAGTAAGTGATATCACCTTTTCGTTTTGAATCAGTGATATCACCTATTCGAATCAGTAATATCACTGATTCGAATAGGTGATATCACTCATGTAAGTTGAATCAGTGATATCACCTATTCAAATAAGTGATATCACTCATTCAAATAGATGATACCACTAATTTGTATTAAAAAGCTATACGGCGCCTTATATCTTTGGAATTGAAGATTTAATACATGTTATATGAACACAATTTAAAAGTATAGCAACATTTGTCTCTTACATGTACACTGTTACTACCTTACAATTGTGTAATACCAATAATGACATGGGCGCATACAGCGCACGCTTATAGTATTAACAGGTTTATGTTTTTCCTTTAAAAATTTTTCTGAAATGCATGTCTTTCATCAGTAGGGCTTATGCCGTGGTGCGGTGTCCGGCGTCCGTCCGTCTGTCCGTAAAGTTTTAATTGTAGCGACTACTCCTCTGAAACTATGGGATGGATTTTCATAAAACTTTACAGGAATGTTGCCCATGAAGTCTAGTTGATCCTAGCATAAATTCATGTTGATGTAAAATCCAAGATGGCCGCCAAAGTTGAAATAGTTTTTTTAAAAAAAAGTTTGTATCGACTACTTTTTGAAAACTATAAGCGATATTGGTAAGGGACTTTTTTAAAATGATCAGCATGACATGATGTTGGTCTTTGTCGAAAATCGTTTTTATTCGAAGTTAAACATGGCTGCCAGTGGCCATCTTTGTTTACATAGAGTTACATAATAACATCATGTAGGACTACTACTCCGAAAGTACATAACCGATTTTCATGAAACTTCAGGAGAATGTTGCTCTTGATGTCTAGTTGGTCCTAGCAAATTTTCAGGTCGACCGGAAATTCAAGATGGCCGCCACGGCTAAAAATAGATTTTTTTTAAAAACATGTTTGTAGCGACAAGTAATATTGATATTGGACTTTTTCTAAAATGATCAGTATGGCATGATGTAGGTCTTTGTCGAGAATCATTTTGATTCGACATTTAACAAGGCTGCCAGCGGCCATCATTGTTTACATAGAGTTATGTAGTAAACACTTGTAGCGACTACTCCTCTGAAACAATTTGACGGATTTTCATGAAACTTCACTGGAATATTGCTCTTGATATCTAGTTGATTCTAACAACATTTCATGTCGGCCGGAAATTCAAGATGGCCGCCACAGCAAAAAAATAGATTTTTAAAACACAAGATTGTAGCGACTACTTCTTGAATACTATAAGCGATATTGATATGAAACTTTTTCTAAAATGATCAGCTTGACACGACGTTGGTCCTTGTCGAATATCATTTTGGTTCGACATTAAACATGGCTACCAGGGAACATCTTTGTTTACATAGAGTTATATAGTAAAAACGTGTAGCGACTACTCCTCTGGAACTACGTTACGGATTTTCATGAAACTTCACACGAATGTTGCTCTTGGTGTCTAGTTGATCCTAGCAAACGTTCAGGTCAGCCGAAAATTCAAGATGGCCGCCACGGCTAAATATTGTTTTTTAAAGACAAGTTTGTAGCGATTACTTCTTGAAAACTGTAAGTGATAGTGATATGGACTTTTTTTTAAATTATCAGCATGACATGATGTTGGTCTTTGTTGAAAATCATTTTGATTCGACATTAAACATGGTTGCTAGCGGTCATCTTTGTTTACATAGAGTTATATATAAAACTTGTTACTTTATGTTTGTATCCTGAAAGTCGAAGGCGCTCGATATAATTGTGTTGGTTTAAGCACTGTTTGGTTGATAATGTGTCACACATTTATCTTTTTAAATACCTATCTTCAGGAATCCTCCGTGATCCAGTGCTCCAGAACGGGTCTTGTAAGATGTATACTATTCTTTACCGTATATATAAATTGCCTCATAATCATCATTCGACGTTTCGTCGTTTTATAACCACAGATCATATGCGTGTTGTGGTGTGCATATTTAAAATAAACAGGTATGTTTTCGAAAGATAAGTAAGGTAGTTATTTACATAATTTATGTGGTATTTTTAAAGATGCTCATAAAGATTTTTAAATCAACTTTTACACTAAATAATAAATATATAGTCTAATATAATAACATATAGTTATGTTTTCGTTCTTTTTGTAGCTATCCGTGTGCATTTGTCTGTCGTCAACAGAAATTATTACACATATATTATGCCAAATACAACCTGTTTCTTAATTAATATTAAACAACTCCAGTCTGCAACTTATTTTTTAAAAGATACACTTTAACGTTTTTTTTTATATAAAAAGCAACATATAAAATGCTCACGACGTCGCGTCACGTTAATGCTCAACGTCTGGCGTAATTACAGTTCCAGAAATGTATATTGGTATAATTCTATGCTTACAGTAACATTGAGAAGCAAAATTACGCCGGCTCTTGATAATTAATGAAGATAAACCTATTTCCGCATTATATACAGCAGCATGTAGGCGACATTCATATGCATAACATTTGTATAACTATAACGCTACTCCATCAAGGCTACCGTCACCATAAACACCGAAAAACCTTGCATACTTTTATTTCGTAACACTGGTCTACTTTCAAAATAAAGAATTAATTTAAAAACTCTTGTGTGACAAGGACTATCACAACTAGACTTTTATGGCGACGTGATTTTCATGATCACATTCATAAAACTGTTATGAAACTGTTAAAATGTTCTCATCAAAATAGTTTATGTTTACTTCGCCACTATGCTTTCATGTGACCATCGGACAGAGTGCGGACCTAATGATGATACTTACCTAAATTCTGAAAGAACGGTTACTTTTGATGTTTGTTTTCAGTTTCGCCTTGACGTACATTTAATGTTTTCTACTCGTATTGCTCTGGATTCAGCCAAGCCATTGAGTACTTGCTTTGTGGCTTGTCGTCTTTTTATTTTTGATATTCATATATGCATGATCATATTTGTGCCATACGTATATTGCTTATACATGATGCCTAGTCTGTTAGAAAATATATCCCCTCGGGGATTTCTTTATTACACTGTCCCGTCTTATTGAGATGACAATAGGGCAAGAGTGAGGTTTGGTGCACCTTAGAACCTGGTTTAAATACCAGCGGCCTTTTTTGTCACTGACCGTTCCAAGACGGTAGTCTATTGACAACCATTGTATGTTTGTTTTATGTCGTTTTGTATGCGTGTGTTTAGTTGACAGTGTTCTGTGAATGCAACATTTCTCGTTTGACCTTAAAACCTACTTGGTGTACCCTAGAACATGTCTGTTGGTGCCCTTTTTGCCACAGACGTTCCAAGTTGGTACTCCTATTTTCAACCTTTTTATATTTGTGATGATGATAAACTGTTTGCATTTAGTTCAGAATGACTTGATGGCATACTCCACATATTAAGGTTGTACAAGCTTTTATGTTTTGAGACAAATGGTTATCAGTAAGAGTAACGTTTCTAATGGAAAGTTATTGACATTCATATAATGTACACACAGTTTAACATTCAAACCATATGAAAGAATTTCAATACTGTTTTTATTCTTTGTATATAGAGTCTTAATGTTAAACATACAAATACGTGCATCTTGGATTTTAACAGACAACTGTTGTTAACTAAACATCTATATACTGTTCATGTTATCTCCCTTGCAAAAAAATCCTGAATATGTCATATACGAGTATATTAAAAGAAGAGTAATAAATGTGAGATTAGTAGTGAAAGAAACCTGACAGTATTCTCGTGAACTGTGTTAAAAGTTAAGAAATGTCTCTAATGCATATGCGATACATATAGTAATCTTTAAGTTTGTATCAAACTTTGAAAGTATCACCTTGATTTATTAACCAAGTGTCAATTTGGCTTCATGTCTGCTTGCATATATTTAAAAAGATATTGGAGAATTATTTTTTCTCGTTTCTTTTAACGGATTAATAGTGTTACTTCTGCAACTGACAATTGTCTTTGAAATACGTGTATTCAAATGTTTTTTAATATGTCTTGTGTGGATAACTAACATATTAAACATGTTAAATATAAATTAGCCTGGATGATTGGAATTGAAACAAAGCGCAATATAAAATATTAAGCATTCAGAAGGAATTACAGATTACTATAGTGGTGTCAGTCATACACGAATCAATATTTCTTTTCAAACAAATTTCCCCCTTTTTTACCTCGGTTACTATGCTGATCACTGGAAAGAAATATGCTTAACATTGCAATTAATATATACACCAATTGAAAGATTCCGAGTTGCTTTTATTTTTAGGCCCGATTTACTGTGTTACAAAGCCAAATATCAACTTACAATACTAACTATATGTTGTCATTTTAAGTATAAAAAACGTTCATTTATTACATGATATAATGCTATCTTTACTTTTAAAATGCAAAATAGTATGCTATCGTTACTAGATGCATTTATTTATATAGCTCAATATCATGTGTGTCTTTAAATTAGGCCTGTTTTACCTTCAACGAAATGTGAGTCCAGATTACGTTTATATATACATCTTTAAAAATTGAGACCTTGTAACTGAGACCTGAAATACCAAACAAAGTTATACTGTATTACCCTAAACAGTGATCAGTATAATAGTTGAGGATTTCATATAACGGCGAACATGATAAAAGATAATTGATGTATCAATGGTAGATGCAGTATAAACAATTCCCAATGATAACAGGCTGAGCTAAGGTAATATATATAGCCATTTGTCGTGTATTTAATGACACAGAGAGTAAAATGTATTACTCTTATTTATTGGTGGATTATTATCTTTGCAAAATATACAAGGAGAGGATCAAAAAGTAACCGGAAACACTTTATAAAACGCGTAGTTTTTGTAAACAGATATTGAAACATTAGTATATCACTCTCATACATATATTTCAATAGACGGGCAAGTATAAAAGTTCTACAGCGAGTATGCATGTTCATATGGTAACATATGCAACGCCGGTTATGTGCTCGCGGAGCACTTAAAAATAGCAGAGATAAAATCAACGAAACTGGCATTTCTTTCTCTTTTGTCAAGTACTCTTATTTCAAAACTATCCGTTCAATTATCAAAATTAACTAGCACGTTTTCACTAATGGAACGTGCAATACAAATATGGGGTCATTATTAATTTTCGACGTCACTTAATGTACATGTAGCATTATTTGCACTTGCCGCAATTTTCAAAGGAAAAAACGGAAGATTTACAGACAAATAAACATCAAGCAGCGTTGTGCAATTTTATTGCGTGTATTTTTAGGAAAAACGAGAGGTGATACGTTAGCATTGATGAATAAAGCCAATAGCAAAAATTCGTTGAAGAAATCAAACATTTATGACTGGTATAGACGATTTTCTGGAGGAAGGAAAAATAATTTGTCCAAAAACGTCGCATAAAGGAGACAACTTAATCCGTATTAAATCATTACTTGAAGAAGACAGACCACCACAAATTCAGGATATTGCAAACAGGCTGAATTTGTCACATGATAGTGTAAAGGATATCATAAAAAAAAATGAGGACGGTTGTTGCCCGATAGGTTCCAAAACTGTTAAATCGGCAACAGAAAAAAAAATCATGCTTTAAAAATGTTTCTCAAAGCGACCGAACAAAATAAACAATTGCATTCTTTATCCTGATAACGCCCCATGCTAAGAAGACTAGCCAAACAATAATACAATGAAATCCTTGAAAATTAAGACACCTGTACACCCACCCTACTCGCTAGAATTGGCCCCAAACGATTTTTTTTTTCCAATGTTGAAAGAAAAAGTCCATTGTACGACTCAACTGAAATTTTGACAGTTAAAGTTCAAGAAGAAGATTATGCTCAATCGTTTGATTCATAGGTTCACAGATGGGAGAATTGTATATAAAACACAGTAAACTATTTTGAGAAGGTTTAAGAAACTATACGAATTTTAATTTATGGTGAGAACAGTTCAAACAGTTTAACATTGACGACGTTAACACGACGTCGTATAAAGGTGCTCCGCGTAGCCATAACACGTTGTCTTTAAACAGCCATAAACATCTAATTCTTCAATATTTTTAAATGAAATTTTCTAAACGTACGCAATATACATGTCGAATCTCTAGAAATAATGTTCACTATGATCAAGTAATGCTTTCTATGTCTTAGAAACAATTTCGGTTACTTTTTTATCCTCCCTCGTATATCTAAAATAAAAAAAGATATATTCATTCAGTTACTTACCCAATTGAATGCTCAAATCTTGTGTGCACAGCACCAGGATACACATAAGAACCGCCTCCCAGTTGTTTAATACATCTGAGCCTCTGGAACTGGGGTGTATCTATTATCTTCAATAATAATGGGTGTAGTTCTATGCATCCGTGTATCGGGTCATTAAACACCTTAGATGTCTGAAATTGTCAGTGTTTATTAAAGAAAAAATCAAAATCTTTCTTGAAATAACGTAAAAGTACTATTATATGTGTTTGAACTCTATCCTCTTCATCATTATTAAAAATGTTGGCCTTGCATCAATAACCACATGAGCCAGTATAGCAAGAAAAGTGGAACTAATCAATTCTAAAAAATAAGAAACAAGACCCAGCCAACGGTGGATAATCTTAAATACAACTTTACCCATTTACAGATTGCCATTTTGCTGTAGTCTTTGACAGTTGAATTGGGTGTTAAGGAACACCAACATATAAAATGTTATATGAAGCCTAACAGGAATGAATGTGCCAGGCTCATCCTCCATTTACATCAATATAAAATATGGGGAATGGACCTAGAACCTTCTTACCTGCAGAACTGCAAAGTTGCTGCAAATTCTACAGTAGACACTCCATTTACGATGGCGGCACGTTTCCACTTTTATATACGCGGTGTTATGATAAAGACATTGAATGAGCATAATAAAAAATGACAAAATGAATATGAATGGGGGGGTCCTATCCCTCTGCATGTGACAGTGTGTTTGTGAGATTAAAGTGGTTGTATTCTACCCCGGCAACACACGGGGAGATGACCAGATAGATTCTGCGCACTATGAGAACGTTTGCCTAGATCTTGAAAAGGATGGTAGTGTTTTTGTTTGATTTCAATCCTGTCGTTTCGTGCCTTTACCGAATTATTCTCGTGCTGCTACCTACATTTTTTTTTCTGTTTTTTTGTATGTTTTTGTTTTAATTGCGTGTTTGTGGTTGACTCTTTTCTGTGAGTGCTGCATGTCCTGTTCGACTCTTGTACCTGCTTTTATATTTATTTATTTTTAAATTGTACAGTACTCGTATAAAGTGCATATTGTAAATCATTGTTAATTGCATACCAAAACTGAGTTTCCATTTCATATTTGCTAATAGGTATGCAAAATTCAGTAATGTCATATCAATGAATTTTAACATAAATCGTTCCTCAATCTCATTAAAATGAAATCCTAATAACGCTTTGATACTCTTCGCTATAGGATCTGACAACACTGCCTTGGAGGTCATGTCAGATCGACCTTTCATCTAATAAATATTCATGAGATCAACCAAATTGAAACAAGGGAATCGAGCGTTTCATATGCACTTCAGATGATGTTCGAGTGAACTGAACAAACGAAAATCCACATATTAAAACGTATATATCCGAAAAAAAGATCAAGTCGCTGTGTGTTAATGCTGTGGATTGCACGATAAATTAAAAGAAATGCACTAAATGGCATGTTTTGCAAGAAGAAAATCATGGGCGCGGTCATGTGTTTTGAAAACATTCGGAACATTATATTTGTATCTGCAAAATATATATTCTACCGAAATTATTACAACATTAGGTTTTCTATATAGTTCGTATTAATACACCTGGCCCTCTTAGCGCAGTTGGTAGCGATGTAGACAATTGCGACGTTCTATTATTATTACCCGCGAGTGTAATTTTAGTGTGCGTTACGAGTTTAATTAACACTACGATGCGGTACTTCTGTTTTTGTACCGCTATTGAATTCCGGCAAACAATCTTGGTTTTATTCAGCAAATAGTCAATAATGGATGATGTGTTTTGCTTGTCAACGTAATTGTTGTGTGTTTTATAAGCTAAAAATTAGTTATGTAGCGCGTTAGTTTCTTTAAATACCCTCTAACAGGAGATAATGTTATGGCAGTCCAATAAAAGTAATACTTATTATTTCTGCTTTACATTTTCCGATTAATTGAAGTTAAAAATATGTAAAGGGAAAAGCAAACGTTTCCTGTGTATAGATTTGGGTACATGGTTATCAACAATCACATCAGATCGCCAGAATATTGTTCTACTATCGCAGTCAACAAATACATAAAGAAATTAATGAAATAATACGAGTGGAAACCAAAATCAAATTAATCTAAGACAATAAAAAATATTATTACTTTTCTTCGTTTCGTTCCCTCAGCCATGTCCTTTTATCTGAAATGTATAAGGAAAAATAAAGTTATATGACTGTCAATATCAAACCAAGAATGAAGATTAATTACTAAATCGAGAGAAAAATATTTCCCTATAATCGATCACAGCAGTTAAATAATCTCTGTTATCCGAATTTTAAAGAATCCTTCACTCGATGTTGTATTTCACTCATTTGCATCCGCTAGTTCATAACAATAACGAAACGTCTACCATCTCGTGAATAATTTCCCTATAATCCAGGAAGTACACTCAAGTGATATGAAAACGCAACACGGGAATTTCCGCATATTACAGACTAAACTGTTTATGTATGTCATAAATCCACATCACAGTTTGTGATGTTTGTGTCCGTGTTATAGGCAAATCCTTCACCCTATGGTAGGATTGCTTTTGTAAAAAGAACGAAGCGCACAGTTAGTTATCTGAGTGTTCACCGAGTTAGTTATTAATATTCAGCGATACCGAATATTCTTTCACTAAGAAAATCCCGATCTTTTATCAATACAAATGTAATAAAAATAAGTTCAGCACGTTATCTTTAATTAAATCATGCCCAAAATCGCCATTATTTATTTTTAACACACTTTACACAGTTTAACAACTTGTCAACAGCGACATTTACCTACTTTCCATTTAGATATATCAGTAACATTATATAGTCCGTTTCAGCTTTTCAGAACATAACAGGAGACATATCACAGAGAGGGAAAGTGTAGCCCAAGTTACCTACATACGAGATAGACATATGTGTTATAATAACATATGTATTATCATATATATATAGATGTAAAGAGCGTACATATATTTTGTCCCGTACCTATACCTGTTATGTTTACATGTGTATTGTAGTGTCATGTGACGTAGATATATAGATAATATATGCGTGTAAATATATATGAAAGAGAGTAGTTTCGAGTTGTATGTTAGCTATATAATTATGTAAGTTAGGGATCCATTACCCTGCACGAGTAATTGTGCACGTCACCATCGCATTAACAACAAGTCCATAAAGGCATATTCATAAATAAAATGTATCCTGAATTTAAATTGATAAAAGCAATTTCTTTCTTGTCGTGCCCTTAATGGTTTATTCTCTTACTGATCTGGCTTCTGCCAAGTCATTGAGTACCTTCATTGTGGCTTTCTAGGCTATTGTTTTTTTGTATTATATTTACACGAGCATATTTGTGTTATACTTATATTGCCTACAGATGCTGCCTTGTTGGTTAGAGATTATATCATGGCGGGGATTTCGTTATTTACACTGTCCTGTTTTAATGGGCTGACAGTAGGGTAAGTGTGAGGTTTGGTGCACCCTAGAAACCGGTTTAAACCCCCAGTGGCCTACTTTGCCACTGACCGTTCCAAGGCGGTAGCCCTATTGTCAACCCTTTTGTGTTTGTGATGTCGTTTGCATTTATTATTACTTTTGCTTTCTTGTTTGTCGGTTTGCATGTTTGTTTCTGAGTTTTGTGG
>JAWPHD010024113.1:0-20165 GCA_037043455.1 Cyrtodaria siliqua
TTCCGTGTATACAAAGATGATAAATAAAAGCATGGTGACAGTGTATAGCTATGCGAACGAGATACGAGAATACGGGTTATATTAGGCATTAATAATAACAAAAAGTGAATACTCGACATATTTATCTTTGTCAAGAAGGTAATTTCGCGGTGGTGATTATAAGACAAAGCCTAAAATGAGGTGATGAAGTGCCTATTTTGAGATATCAGCTGAAATTTTAATTCTTCAAATTATAAAAGTTGTATAGCTATTGCAACCAAGATTCAGAGTACGGGTTACATAGGTATCTAATATTAACTAAAGGGGAATGGTAGATACATTTATCTTTGTCAAGAAGGTAATTTCGTGATGTTGATTGTAACAAAAAGCCGTAAAAAAGAGGCTGTAAAAACTGTCTATTTTGACATGTTGGCTGAAATTTTAAAGATGTTGGTCTTACAGTCTTACAGTCTTGATCATCATCAGTGATGTGATGGTGCAATAGAAGATGTATTTGTCTACACGGTATGGAAGACAATGACACTACCATTTATAGATCACCCAACATTTTCGATCAAGATGGTCGTTACATTTATTTTATATCAGATCCTCCTCATCTGATCAAAACTGCCAGGAATTGTTATGGAAATTCGTATACACACAAAAAAACGAGACAGTTGTGGAAGGGTGGGCACACAATATTGTGGACCTTTACGAGGATCATGTACTGGGAGTTTGCTTTCATTCTAATCCTTTAATATAATTGTACAATGTATATATGAAATGTTGTTAACCATTGAAAAAATAAAATACGTTTAAACCAATGTACTGGGATATACCGGCTTTGTCCAAAATAAGTTAGACGCACAATGATATGACGCTTTTTTCGTGTATGAAGTTTAGTCTCGCTGCTGGCGCTAATGCGCTATAGAATGCTGTATGGAAATACTACTGTGGAAAAGAGTAAAATTCATAAGGCATATGAACAAATTCTTCGACTGCTTTATCGTCGGGAATCTATAGACAGCACAAGAAATGACAATGTGAAACCATTCGTAGTTGTAAAGATGATGAGAAAAGCTGGAGTACCTGTTGAATGATGTTCTTAATTACTTCAGTGAGTGCGGACTAGTAAAGAGAACAGAGCCGGTCATTTGACAAAATCTCAAAAGAATGGGATACAGTTAAGCTACCAAACGCTTGAAGATTAGAAATAACTGTTAAATCAGTTGTACACTGTGTTGCCTTGAACATGGGATGCCTTTTGTCTTGACGGAAAAATTTAATCAAGACGCCATAGATGAGGGATTGCGGTGTTCATAGGAGCAGTCAAGGGTGTAACACAATCCAAATTTGAATCGGTTCACTAATGTAATGGTACACATAAGGATGATTGGTGGACAGGCTTTGGCTCCTATTTGCGGAAACACCAAGAGACGTGCAGAGTTGAACCCAATTGACAACACTCCTTTGCCCAAGGAAACGCGCCAACATGATAAAACGAAGGATATCATTCTCATTATGCTGTTGAATGATTAGGTAGGATGTTTAAAGAGAGGGTACATCAGGTTTTTCGTGGAAGTCTTACATTTTACATATGTTCCAATTTGTGATAAAAATGTTAATTGTCATACGATTATCAATAAAAATATGGTATTAGCACCGTGTTTTCAGGTCTCTAAATTTTAAAAGCAGAAAATTTCATTGCTTATTAATTTTAAGCAGAACCCCTAGACCCTCACGAAAAGCTGGTGTTCACCCTTTAAGACAAATATTGACAACTAACCAACATCGTGTCATGCTGATCATTTTAGAAAAAGTCCCAGTATTTAATATCACTTAGAGTTTTTCAAGTAGTCGCTATAAAGCTTGTTTTTTAAAAACTATTTTTAGATTTGGCAGCCATCTTGAATTTCACATCAACATGAATTTTTTGCTAGGATCAACTAGACTTCATGGGCAACATTATGAAAATCCATTCAGTAGTTTCAGAGAAGTAGTCGCTACAAAAAAAAAGTTTACGGACGGAAAGACAGACGGACGGACGACGGACGCCGCACCACGGCATAAGCTCTGATCAGTATGAGCTAAAAATCAATAACAAAAATCCTGGACAATCATGTTCATTTTTGTTACAGTGTTAAACTTCTTTTTTTTCACTCTGTCGATGATTAATAAAATACATTGAAATAGTGTTTGCTGTAGTTTTTAAGTGGGTTTATGACATTTTTGGTAAGAAAATTGTAATTTATAAACTTGTCATTTTGAGATTTTATTATCGGAAAATGTCGATTTATACATCTTAATCTTTAATTTGTTATGAAGCATCCCCAGGACTTGATCTCGCAACACTAGCCTACCATGTGTCCTTGTGTTTATTGTAAAGTAGTGTGTGCACGGGTCACCAAACTTTATGACAGGATGCTATGTAATAATTACATACCTTTATGGTGTACGTTGTTTTTCACTTGCGGTAAACTCACCTAACAGCAGATCAAGATCTAAATCAACATTAATAAAATAGCATTTTTGACATTACTTTTAATGAGAACGAGCGACTTTGAAATGAGAGCACTTTACAATCATTCAAGATGATTTTAATTTTGACTAATTGCATTTCGAGTCTGTCTACAAGCTTGGCTAATTAAAGTTTGTAAATTAGCCGACTTTAAAACCGCGAAGAGAACAAACAATAATAATGCGTTGATCGAATTATCATTTAAACGTTTGTCGGTTCTATTTTTATTTACAAGTGATTGTGTGTTTGTTCAGTTCTCAATTGTTAGTTAAGACAATTTATTTCAAACAATGCAAACAAATTAGCACAATGTAACGCATAACTAGCTCTATGTATGCCATGAACCACGCATACATTTTCTTTAAACGATTTATAGTCCCTATATCAACATATTGGCTCCACTCGAGAGCATTACCTGATAAGGTCATACAATCGCGTACTTACTCATGCTTTAGTACTGTGAATGCCACAAAACACTTGCCGTCAATACGCAACTTTTTTGAGCTGGTGTATTATCTTTTGCTGATAACACAATTGCATAAAACAGGGTATTTAGACCCATGCTATGTTGCCGTGAATACAATAAAACACATGCCGCCAAAATATGCAGCTTATTTGAGCTGGTATCTTATCTTTTGCTGTTAACAACACAAGGTCACTAACATCCGGTATTGTCCATACTACATGATTTGTATACTATATGACATCCTGTGTACAAAAAGTTTCGTGTATACATTCTGACACACGAGCAATCATTTAAAATTGATGCCTCACATGCTATAAAAGTAACAAGAAAACAACAATAAAATAACAAAAAGAAAACATTCAAATATCAATAGTTTTATATTTGAAATGAACACAAACGAAACGTATCTCAAGTGAAAAAAATATTTTGAAATTAAAAAATTAAAATGATTTAACATATTAACTTGGACCGGAAATATATCGCTTTTTTTTTTCTCTTAAAGTGTTTTACGCACATCACGTATGTTTATTGGTTTTGTCATCAAACATTTATTGTTTAATACATATTTAAAGGGAATATAGCGACACAGCCAGATATCTTTATTATTGAGAGTTCTGAAAAAACTTGGAAAAGGGTGAAGGAATTATCAAAATCGGATGATAAACAAAGAATATATGATCAATTGAAGGTTCTGTTGAAACGGATATGGAAGCCGCCATTTTTAGAGCTATGACATAACAGTTCTAAATGACCATATATGGAATATTGATAAATAAGCATATTTACTCATTTATAGGGGAAAAAATTAAAGTAACTATATGAAGAATATGTAAAAACTAATGGCAATGATGCTTTACATTCCAGTTAAGGGCAGTTTGCATTCATTTGCAGTGATCTTGATTGCTTTAAATGATATTTATCAATATTTCATATATGGTCATATAGAACTATGACATCATAGTTTTCAAATGGCGCACCCATATCCATTTTAGCACAACCTACAAATGGTCATATCTTGTCTGTTTATCATCCGATTTTTGATAATTATTTCACCTTTTTGCAAGTTTTTCAGAATTTTCAATAAAGAGCTTGTTTGGCTGTATCGCTATATTACCTTTAAAAAAGATGCATGGTTAGAAAGTCAAATAAATAACCTTTCTAATGGTGTAATTTAATTCCAAATAACGGTTAAATAAAAAGGCAAAATCTCGAGTTGGAAAGGAAATATGTCACATTTTTTCTTTTCTTAAACATCACAGTATAAACAATATGGTTTATTATAATGTTTTAAACTCGAATAGATCATGCATAATGATACATATACTTGATATATATAATATCATGTAAACACAACATATATATTTGATATATATAATATCATGTAAACACGACACAAATACTTAATATATATAATAACATGCAAACACAACATATACACTTAATATATATAATATCATGTAAACACAACATATTGACTTAATATAAATATATAATATCATGTAAACACAACAAATATACTTGATGAAAATAATATCATGCAAAGACAACATATATAATTGATAAATATAATATCATGCAAATATAACATATATATTTGATAATATAATATCATGCAAACACAACATATATACTTAATATATCTAATATCATGTAAACACAACATATACACTTAATATCATGCAAAGACCACATATATAATTGATAAATATAATATCATGCAAACATAACATATATATTTGATAATATAATATCATGCAAAGACAACATATATACTTGATATATATATAATATCATGTAAACACAACATATATAACTGATAAAAATAATATCATGCAAACACAACATATATACTCAATATATATAATATCATGTAAACACAACATATATACTTGATATATATATAATATCATAGAAACACAACATATATATTTGATATATATAATATCATGGAAACACAACATATACACTTGGTATAATATAATATCATGTAAACACAACATATATACTTGATATATATATGATATCATGGAAACACAACATATATACTTGATATATATAATATCATGTAAACACAACATATGTAATTGATATATATAATATCATGGAAACACAACATATGTAATTGATATATATAATATCATGGAAACACAACATATACACTTGGTATAATATAATATCCTGTAAACACAACATATACACTTGATATATATAATTTCATGGAAACACAACATATATACTTGATATGTATAATATCATGGAAACACAACATATACACTTGATATGTATAATATCATGGAAACACAACATATAAACTTGATATGTATAATATCATGGAAACACAACATATACACTTGATATGTATAATATTATGGAAACACAACATATACACTTGATATATATAATATCATGGAAACACAATATATGTAATTGATATATATAATATCATGGAAACACAACGCATATACTTGATATATATTATATCATGGAAACACAACATATATACTTGATATATATAATATCATGTAAACACAATATATAAAAATAAAATTGTTAAAAGGGACTCGAGACAAAACTTGATTTTTTTACAACTATTTGCATTTCTCATTTTATTTATTACAAAACTTTCATATACAATTTTTGTAAATTATTGATTATAATAATTGTTTTTTTTTGGCATTTACTCATTTTTTATTATATGGTAAAAGTGATACCGTTAGGATTAATAAATTAAGGTGATATGTAATGTTTGATAAATACTATAAGATTTGTCAAGTGTTCATTTAAGAAGTTTAATATTTATTTTCAAGATTGGCTAATTATTTTGAATGTTAGTTATACACTAATACTAAATCGGATCTTCTAACGCCCCATATTATAACATTTTGAATTTCAATTTATATACATAAATATACATAATTTTAATGAAAAAATAAGAGTAGTCTCCCTGAAATGTATAAGAAAATATTTCAATTATACGGGAACTTTTACATTAAATCAGCAATGAATCTGTGAGATATAAACATAGAAATTTTAAATTAATTCACAAACTTAGCTTCAATGGTTTAATGCTTTAGTTTCCTCATTTATTCTTTATGGGAGGGAAGTTTGGAGCTTTACAAATAAATAGAATGAAAAAGAAAGAATACATTTAACGTTCTGTAAAAAACATACTTGGTGTAAACATAACAACGAGCAATGTGGACGTTTACCGTGAACTGGGTTTGTAACTAGATACTTTAGAACTATTAAATATCGGTTTAGACTGTTAAAAAAACTACTATATTATTTTAAGCAATGTGTATGCAGTTTATATGTACGAACAGAGGTGAATAAAGAATTTTAAAATTTGAAAAATATATGAGTTCACTAACCGATTGTAAAAAGTTATTAAAAGAAATGGTTAACAAGCGTACAATGTAGTTATTTTGCGTACGTTTGGCATAACCCCGCAAGACCGATTAGAAAGAAAAGAAAGAGACTGCCAGGCATGTAATACCAATGATATTGAAGATGAATTTCATTTGTTTTAATTTATTTAGCATATAATGACATAAGAAAGAAATTTATTATGAAGTATTACATCCAAAGGCCTAATATGATAAAAAGCATTAGTCTACTACAGTCGTTGAGCAAGAGGGAACTTGCAAATTTAAGCAGAATTGAAGAAGCTTTTGTTATTAGACATTCTATTCCAGACTTTATTTTACAATAGTATTTGCTCTAAGTACATTTTCAGAAATATTAAAATATATATACGAGATTATAATATAGTTAAATACTATAATTGATATACTTTTTTTTCACTTGAATTGCAACACATATACAATATTAATTACTATATACTTTGCTGTGACTAGATCTAAGAAAACATTTACCAGCTCACTCTTTCATCAAACAAAATTCGAACATTTTGTCCGAATAACTGTCTCTCTGAATGCAAAGAAACACAATCGCATATACAGTGGTTATTTAAACTAGAGTGAAATACTTGTTCACACGTTTTACACGTTTCATTAAAGGTTTGACACAAACTGTGCAATACTTCAAATTCTGCAGTATACCAGATGGTTAAGTTTATGTAGAGAGCTCTCCCATAATGCACTAATTTGATACAAATCAGGACCCGTTTATCTACATTCCCTGAAATAATGTAGAATAGTGAACAGTCTGCACATATGTTTGTTTGTTTGTTTGTTTGTTTGTATGGTGTTTTACGTCGTTTTCAACACATGTACGGTTATATATGACGGTGGAGGTAGATCACCCACTTTTCCTGGGTAGAACCAGTACTGTACACCTCCCGCTATTCGTAAGAATCGACACTTTCAGTCTGCACATATATAACAGCTCAAGACTATGAAAAAGTTTAAATATTTATATTGCAATCTGTTTAAGCAATCGATATACTATCGATATGACTGTTTATATACGTATGTATTAAAATACACGGCTATATAAAATCTTACTGAAAAAAGTAATAGGTCGCTATATATAATTATACGTATGAATGAACGCGCGGTTATTATAACAGGTTGAGAGAGACGGCTTTTATACTTTAAATGATCTATCGGGATCACTCGTCATCCGTTCGTCGTTAATTTGTCTTCTAACAACTTCTCATCAGAAACCACTTGGCCAATTGTAATCAAATTTCACATAGATTATACTGAGGTCAATGCCTCCCAAAGTTTTTCAAATTAGGTCCATGCGACATCCAAGATGACCGAACGATATATGTTCAAAACCTTAAACAATCTTCTTCTCAAGAACCACTAGACAGATTTGGACAGTTTTTCTTTTAAAATGATCGCCAATATCTATACTACCAAGTTTGTTCAAACGGTAACCCTGGGGTCCCAATTTAGCCCCGCCCCGGGGTCACAGTTTTACATAGACTTACATAAGGAACAACTTAAAAAATCTCTGAAACTACAAGAGCCAGATGTTTGCAATTTTGCATTTACAATAAGCTTCTGGTCCTCTAACAAGATAGTTCAAATGGTGACATTGGAGTCACATTTGGCCCGCCCCAGGGTTACATGTTTTACATAGACTTATAAAGAGAAAAATGTAAAACAAATCATCTTCTCTGAAACTACGAGAGCCAAAAGTTTAATATTTTGCATTTAATATAAGCTTATGTTCCTCTACCAAGTTTGTTAAAATGGTGAACCTGGGGTCACATTTGGCCCCGCCCCAGGTGTTGCATGTTTTACATAGACTTATATAGGGAAAAACTTAAAAAACATCTTCTCTAACTACAAGAGTCAGAGGTTGAATATTTTGCATTTGCTATAAGCTTATGGTCCTCTACCAAGCGTGTTCAAATGGTGATCATTTGGTCACATTTGGCCCGTCCCAAGGGTCATATGTTTTACATAGACTTATACAGGGAAACTCTTTAAACATCTTCTTCTCAGAAACCGCATGGTAAATTTTGACCAAACTTCACATAGATGATCCTTAGGTAATTTTTTTTTAGATTTATTAAAATTAAGTCAACGCGACATCCAGGATGGCCGCCATAGAACCATCTTTAAATTACTTCTTGTACACTGGGAACCTAGTGCCGTGATTTCAAATCCCACTGGAAGTAAACACATTTTTTTTAATTATTTATTTTTATTATTGTTTCATGTTTGGATGCATTTTTCTTTTGTTTGATGCATTTTTCTTTTGTTTATTTTTTCTAAAGTTTTTATTTAAAGATTTTCCATGTTTTACATAGACTTATATAAGGAAAACTTAAAAAACTTCTTCTCTGAAACCACATTTATTTTTATTATTGTTTCCTGTTTGGTTGTTAAACTGTGAACATGTGTTCATTTGCGAGGGGACAATCTTTTCATGAAGGTGATCTATTCACTCTTATTTTGTAAACGGAATTATTTTGCTCTAGAGAAACGGATAAACCTGGTACATACATCCAACATCACTGTCTTTACACGTATCTACAGAAAGGCGATGTTTGCACCTTGCCCGCACCTCATCGGTCTATCGGACCGATTTCACGTTCTAATCCGAAACCTCGATTATCCGATGGTCACCCGTATATAACTCATATGGACATGATAATTAATGTACATGTATCTTAAAAACACTTTTCCGCATTTTAAACCATGAAACACTATCCTTCTCATTAAACAAGTTACCTCGATGGAAGATATTATGCACCCCTAACTGATCATTTGGATTCAGTCGGCGGGCTATAGTGGTGGAAGGGTGGGGGGTGGGGGCGGGGCTTTGGCGAAGTCATGAACAATCGTGTGAAAAAGCGTATTAATTTCGTTGCTGTTTTGGTTTTTTGTGTTTTTATTATTGTTAGTAGGACAGTTCATGTGTTAACAACGGGTGCACTTTATTGGTATGCCGATCGGGATGTGCCGGACTGAACCGGTAACGTGATCGGTACACCGAAATGTGCCGACCTATCTGATGAGGGCAGGCTAGACGGCATATGCCGATTGGATGCGCGCGCAGTCACCCGGAATTGAATCGATCGGGTTAAACAGGTACACCGCGGCATTTTACCAGGATACCAATAAAGTGCACCCGTTAACATGTTTTTTAAATGTTGCGCCCCTAGTCTGACCCCATAATCACAAATGCTTTATCCGCCTCTGGCCCCTTCTAACCACGCATATGCACACCCGATTACCGGCAGCCGTAGGCACAGTTCGGCAGCCGTACGCACAGTTCCCGGTAAAAAAAAACAAGTTTCAAAAGGGTAAATAAATCTAGTTTTATGACTTGTTAGCCTTAAACTATTAGAAAAGTGAATCGGCCATTTTAATTTGGAAGGAATGTTGTGTATGTCACTTGATTCCCGTGAAATTTGAATCTATATTATGCGAGTTACGGTAAGGTTAAATGTTGAAATTAAGCTAAAAAATGTGATTGTAGAAAGTTAGAGACCTGGTACTCGGTAAATAGTCAAGTTTAAGAGATTTCAGACATACTGCCATAAAATATAATCTTTCCTGAATAAACAGTCCAAATTTTAGCCCACAGAACATTTTATTAAAATAATTGTGGGTTTTTAAACACGACCGGGTATTAAAAAATGGCAGGAGTATGGTACAGTTCCATTATTTATTGGCAGGTAGCTAGTACAGTTCCGAAAAATGGCAGGCGTATGGTACAGTTCCAAAAACATCGGACGCTAAAGTATTTTCTCCTTTGGTATAGTGGTGTAATTTCAAAAACACTAATGAAGAAGTACTGTATAGAGAATTATATACATCTTCGGTCCTTCCATAAACGTTTGAGAAAACCCACCAACCGTAGGGAAACGTGAATATAGGCTCATTTGAACCTTCATTCCGACGGTACAGTACAGAGAAAAACACGTTTTAATAACAATCGTATGTTGTGTTGAGTTACGTCCCCTTTTTATAATTCACCATTTATGATAACAGGCGTTTGGTATTTAGATGTTTTGGAATAGATTGCTTAATTTTAATTATTGCAGAGTTGAACACATCACATTAATTTCGTTTTAAGGCCACTCTATGTAACTTAACGTATCTGAATCAAACGTCTACTGATATATAGGACACGCATATAAACCAATAATGTAGTCGCTCAAAAGATACCCATGGTAACGCAAAATATACTTTATGCTTACTTAAAGAGCAATAACAGGGCTTTACAAAAATGTCATCATTAACCAAATAAGATTATGTGTCATTTAATTATGACCATTTAAAGTTTGCCTAATGAGCATGTTTAAGATAAAAATTTAAGTTAATTAGGTACACCTTTATGATAGATATTCTGATTTTGCCGATGAGGACATTTTTTGGGAAATTCATACACTAAACTTTTATTGAGACAATATACATGTACTAGTATTTCGTCTCACCAAAGCAAAAAAGTTTGAATGTCTGCATGTGTCAACTTTGAACTTTCGTGGGTATCTGCGCTATATCCGTTACAATTTGATACCAATTTTAAATAGTGTCCTATGATTATTACTTTTTGAGTTAAGTACACTTTTGATCGACTACATTATTGATTTATATGCGTGTCCTATATATCAGTAGACGTTTGATTCAGATACATTAAGTTACATAGAGTGGCATTAAAACGTAATTAATGTGATGTGTTCAACTATGCAATAATTAAAATTAAGCAATCTATTCCAAAACATCTAAATACCAAACGCCTGTTATCATAAATGGTGAATTATAAAAAGGGGACGTAACTCAGCACAACATACGACTGTTATTAAAACGTGTCTTTCTCTGTACTGTACCGTTGGAATGAAGGTTCAAACGAGCCTATATTCACGTTTCCTACGGTTGGTGGGTTTTCTTAAACGTTTATGGAAGGACCGAAGATGTATATAATTCTCTATACAGTACTTCTTCATTAGTGTTTTCGAAATTACACCACTATACCAAAGGAGAAAATACTTTAGCGTCCGATGTTTTTGGAACTGTACCATACGCCTGCCATTTTTCGGAACTGTACTAGCTACCTGCCAATAAATAATGGAACTGTACCATACTCCTGCCATTTTTCAATACCCGGTCGTGTTTAAAAAACCACAATTATTTTAATAAAATGTTCTGTGGGCTAAAATTTGGACTGTTTATTCAGGAAAGATTATATTTTATGGCAGTATGTCTGAAATCTCTTAAACTTGATTATTTACCGAGTACCAGGTCTCTAACTTTCTTCAATCACATTTTTTAGCTTAATTTCAACATTTAACCTACCGTAACTAGCATAATACAGGTTCAAATTGCACGGGAATCAGATGACATACACAACATTCCTTCCAAATTAAAATGGCCGATTCACTTTTCTAATAGTTTAAGGCTAACAAGTCATAAAACTAGATTTATTTACCCTTTTGAAACTTGTTTTTTTTACCGGGAACTGTGCCTACGGCTGCCGAACTGTGCCTACGGCTGCCGGTAATCGGGTGTGAGATGGCAATTTAGCTGCGAAGCTGCGAGAATCATAGCTCGTATGGTGTTTACCTACCGAAGATTGTATAGGTAGGCCTACATAAGAGCAACGATTCTCACGTCTAATAGTAACATAACAGTAATGGATTTCGGATCAATATTGCTTATATCTATTTATAGAACGCGTTGTGCGCCCGGAAGTACTATTAACTAATTTCTATGAAGTTTCTATGAAATACAATTTATAAAAAATGGCTGAAAGCAAGAAAGGTATGTACTGTACTTTTATTCATCAGGGGCTTATTCGAGACGAACGGAAAACGACGTTGACTAAAATTGTATTCTACAATATGTAAAAATGTCGTTAAAAAGCCAAACACTTACGGTCAAAACGAAAGTGAAACTGAAATCTGTGTTTGTTGTTATAGTATACGATAATGGAGGGGTCACATTAACATTGTCCCTGGGACATTATTTCTCATTAGGTCCGTTAATTAAGTAACTGAAATTTCACTGAAGATTCGATAAAAAAACATACACTAACGGGTCAAAAACGAAAGTAAAACTGAAATCAGTTTTTATGTACATTCTGCTCATCTGATTGTTTTTGGCTAAGGCCAAGAAAAAAAAAAGTCGTGTTGCAGGTTCCCGACCGACCCTATATTTTGACCCGACCATAACCTTTTTTTCCCTATTTCAAAAAAAAATTAATAAAAAAATCAATATGCCGCGATGATGACGATATTGGTTTCGTTCTGTATTCGTCAATGCTTTAGTGACCGATATTATTTCACAATATGACCTATTTATGTGCCGACGTGCCGTAAAACACCATTCATTCATTTTGACGAAGATGTTTACATTGGTCACGTTTACCTTCAGGACCCTACATCAAAAGATTTAGAGCGCATAAACGATAAGGGGACAAAATTGATCATTTGGAAATACTAGAAAACTATGTAATAAAATACAAAAAAATCTTGGACAAGTTCTGGTTGCAGGTGATTTTAATGCGAGAAAACAGACATTTTATAGAATTTCTGCACATACACTAACTATTGAGACGGGGAGATATACTAACGTTGGGCGGAGTGAGAGATTGTGTTTATATTGTAATATGAGAGCTATAGAGAGTGAGTATCATTTTTTGCCTGTATGTCCGTTTTATGCCGGACTGAGAACAACATATTTGCCGATATTTTTCTGTAGATGGCCAACACTTAATAAATTTGATACTATCATGTTGAAGCAATCTAAACACTTACTCGAACAGTTAAGCAAACACCTATATTGTTCCTCTGAAAAGCACATTGTAATAATTAACGCTTTGATTGTATAACAACTTATACTATAACATTTTCCAGGTATGAGTATTTATGAACGAAAGATGTCAGAAAATATATATAGATAATTGCATTCCTCATTGAAAAGAATTGGAATGAACATTTGATATTTATATTTATTTGTATTATGTCACCATGAATGGGAGAAAAATTGTATTTTTAATTTTGTAGACTATAAACTATTATAATGGTTTAATGCTGAATAAAAGTATGTTATGTTATGTTATGTTATGTTATGTTATAAAGGCTACAATATTACTGTCACCGGTTCTGTATGTATTTTTCCTAGCAACACAATAAAAAAAAAGTAAAATGTATTCTTCGGCTCACACGACGAAAATATTTATAAAATTGAAATATTAAAAGTAAATTATTTTTTTTATGTCATTGTTATTTTTTCAATGTTGATGATTTTCTGCTTTCTTGTTTCGTACGTTCCTCTATTAAAAATAGCATTCTATGCAACTCTGTGGTGGCGCTGAGCGAAATCCTGATTGATGGAAATTTATATTTGGTGTTGTTATTATGTTTAATATCATGTTATTACGAGCAATACTGAATTATCAGAAAGTTATATCATGTATCATTGTTGATTTGTTTTTTAATGGAAATGATTTTTATGACGAATACAGTTAATGTGTTTCAATCCACTTGTTTAACATATCTAATACTATCAGTGTTAGAATAGCAACAAAGAGAGTTGTGTGTACTTTTGTGTGCGTTGCATGTTTTATTGAAACAATATTCCAAACAAATGCAGGTTTGTTCTGCTCTGTGACGTTTCTTTCCCATCTTCATGTGATGAGTTCAAAGTCCATTTTGGGTCTGCAAAAAAACAAACAAAAAAACCCTTATTTGATTGAATTTCTTCTGCTCTACACACATTTACTTCCAAAACATCTTTCACAATGAGTTTAAATTCAAGATTATCTAGTTTATTGGAGTATTAAAGTCAGAGTATGTTTTTAACGTTAACGGCGATGAGATAGACGTACCTTGTGTCAAGTATTAGTGTATACTATTACCGTCAAATTTGCATTAAATCATCTAGATTTATTCACGGGTAGTTAAAATAACCGTAATTGACAACCCGCAAAATTGAGTTGGTAACTCAAAATTCGACCAACGCTTCTGCAAGGATAACAATAGGGTGCCTTGTTAAGTTGTGTCTATTGCAGTTAAAGCGTGTCTTTTGTAGTTAATGCGTGTCTATTGTAGTTTTAGAGCTCAGATTCGTAACTTATGAAAGTTACATAAATTATATTTCTTACAGTTAATAGGCTTAAAAACGGTGTACATATCTTGTAAAATACAAAGCGTTTTGTTTGGTGGAATAACGGCTCTAATGAATGAAAGAATAAATGGTGTTTTACTGCACGTCGACACATAAATAGGTCATATTGTGCGCAAAAACTGACGAAAAGCGGCTCTAAAAGCATTTATAAGAATATTAATGCTTTTAGAGCCGCTATTCGTTTTTGCAAACTGACGAATAGCGGCTTTAAAAGCATTAATAAAAATATACATGTATAACACATTTTCGCTGTCATTGATGTCGTCGGAATGAACAGCATGTCGAACATATTGCTCCATGTAGTAAACATAGTCAATGTCTCCACTGTCCCCAAAATATGGAAGGACATATTTTGCACTTCTATACCTACCATCGAGATGTGAGTCGCCCTTCTTGATAAAGTAGGTTGAGTATTCGCCATACTCGGCGAAAAACAATGTCGTATATGGAAACGTAGTTGCTCCCAACAATAGTCTGATTCTAAGCCTGGTTCGATTCGTCTGGAGCCACTGAGTAGATATGGGCGGAGCTATTTTATATACGTCGTTCTCGTTGTCTGGCGAGATATTTCGAGAGGTAAATAATGGGGTCAAGAAAGACACCTATTAAAACATGCTAGAATGGCTTGATATCATTATCTTCGGGGAGTTGTATGCATGGACATATGTTAATAAATGCTTATTCAAATAAAATAAAAGGCAGTGGTTGTTAAGGCAAGGCATTGCGATATGTCTTCAGAAACCTCGCCGTAAAAGCTACCCGAGGTACTAGTATTCTACCTACTTGATTAAGCTGTCTTCGTGATAATTCAAGAACGGTTGGCACTAAAAGTAAGTACACAAATCGGACTGAAAATGCAGCTTTCACAGAACACAGTAAACACAGTAAACCCAAAAACACGCAAACAGACAAACAAGAATGGCAATAGTAATAATAAAGGCATAAGTACTAAAAAACTTGAAACTTGGCAGGAATGTTTGTGTCATGGTGTGGTTGTGCACCACCCCTTTTGCTTAAAGGGACAATGTCCGTAACTTTTAGGTTATAAAACACACACTAATTATCTTCGCAAACATTACACACCAAACATTATTGAATATTTAAAAGCAAGACTGTTTGACGGAATTCAATCGCGGTACAAAAAAAAGGAGAAACCGCTTCGGGCGTTTGAACTCGCAGACCAAACTAAAATTACACTCGCGGTAATAATAGTGAACGTGAGCGTAAAGTAGTCGACATAGCTCACGACTGAGCCAACCGGGCTATACATATTACGCAATACATACTATGATCAAAACCTAATGCGCTAATGGAAGTCACGTTATCGGAGAAAAGGTAAATATGGTGGGTCCCACTTTATTTACAAATAATAATTAAAGATTCTTTTTTTCAAACTCACGAATGTATAACTACAGACTTCTTAGGGTCGATACTTATGTTTTCATGTATACATTTCACTGAATAAAAGTCAGACGCTTATTTGGTTATGCTGAATATATGCTTAATTACGGACAGTGTCACTTTAAGAATTTGCAAAAATGTCACCAAAAAAATGCTTGTATTCGCGATAATTCAAGAACAGCACTACAAACTCAAAACTTGGCAGGGATGTTTGTGTCATGGTCTAGCTGTGCACCTTCCCTTTTGGGTAGATTCGCATAAGACATGTGGTTGTTATCTTAACAAAACGGGTAAAAGATCACTAAAAATTGTTGGTCTTCGCGATAAATCAAGAACAGCACTACACTCGAAACTTGGCGGGAATGTTTATGTCATGGTCGTTGAAGGGGAGCATATATGTTTTACAAACATCTCTTGTTACAATACATACACTGGGACAATTAGCGCTTTCCTAGAACAATCGGTTAAATGACATTGCAAAACGTTGATGTTATTATGATTTTGACTGCCAGTGCCATTTGCCGGGCATCTATGATTTAAGGCATTGCCATGTTAGTATGACGTAATCAAGATGGCTCCATTCTAGATACATTCAAGAAACGATTCCCTGAATTGATCGAGATGCTGGAATAATTCACAATAGTCAATGCTTCAGTTAGACATCACAGGTCAATAATCAAATTCCATTCCTTGTCAAGACTATAACTACTAATATTAATGTACTTTACAGGTAAAATGTAACAAAAAGGAAGCAAAACCAACAACAATTACTTTTAAAATATAATCAACACATGTATTCAAATACTACAAATGAAAAATATTCTCTTACAAAAAGTACATAAAATGGATCCAGTATTTCTTTAAAATCCGATAAACGAATAAAGTCCAAATAATATTGGCAAGCATCCCTTTAATCTGAATGTCAAGTGTCCGTTTAATCCAACTGCACTTCAAGACTTACCTGGTTTATTAATTCATTAAAGCCACATATATTGGACTTGATCCCAAAGGACCAGTAAGAAATAACACTACTGCTTTGTAGTCGGGACACAATTTTACGGCCGACACACAGCACATAAGTCGCTTTCACCCACATCAAATGTTCACCTCCATTACGTCAGTTAGGAGTATTTTCGCAGTTCTCCAAAATAACATCCGTGGCCGAGTGGTTAAAGTCTGTGACTTGAAATCACTTGCTTCTCATCGCTGTGGGTTCGAACCCTCATGGGGCAGGAATCGTTATTTGAGAAAGCTATCCAGCTGGCTTGCGGAACGTCGGTGGTTCTACCCATGTGCCCGCTCGTGCACGAAAATTGCCCGTAAGGGCACCTGGGGTTTTCCTCCACCAATGGAAGCTGGAAAGGCGGCCATATTACCTTAGCTGTTGGTGTTAAGTTAATTCAATTCAATTCCAACATAACATCAACTTTCTTGAAATTTATTTCAGACACCCAAGATGATTTTGCAGGCGGTAAATTTACTTTGAAACGTGGAGAACTTGTTTATCAACACTTTATCGAGCACTACCTTACAAGATGGTACCAGGCAAAAACAGTCACTGCACGCATTTATGATAAGGCAATGAAAGAATTGCAATTGCTACAAGTTGCAAAGAATATTACAGGCAAACAGGTACTTGTATATGTCTTAATTTCGGAACAAATTCGTGAAATATATCATAATGTTCTCTCAAGCAGTCAACTATAGATTGTTTAGATAATTTCTTAAAATATAAGTTGCTCTGAACTGAAAAATTGGATGACCAACTGAGACAAATTGACAAAGAGAATGACCCGTTATATTTTTTAAACTGAGCTGTACTCCTCAATATACAACTTGCGACCTAGGTAGCTTGGTGGATAAGGCCTTGACATAAGAGCTTCAGTGCGGCCTCGGTATCTCGGTGGATAAGGCCTTGACATAAGAGCTTCAGTGCGGCCTCGGTAGCTCGGTGGATAAGGCCTTGACATAAGAGCTTCAGTTCGGCCTCGGTAGCTCGGTGGAAAAGGCCTTGACATAAGAGCTTCAGTTCGGCCTCGGTAGCTCGCTGGATAAGGTCTTGACATAAGAGCTTCAGTTCGGCCTCGGTAGCTCGGTGGATAAGGCCTTGACATAAGAGCTTCAGTGCGGCCTCGGTAGCTCGGTGGATAAGGCCTTGACATAAGAGCTTCAGTGCGGCCTCGGTAGCTCGGTGGATAAGGCCTTGACATAAGAGCTTCAGTTCGGCCTCGGTAGCTCGGTGGTTAAGGTCTTGACATAAGAGTTTTAGACCTCTTCCAGCGTCTGTTAGCTCCCAGGAAACTTTTAACCATAATCTCACCTTCCTCTGAGTTTTCTGTCCAGTATAACCTTATACGATGTGCAAACGCCATTTCAGTGTATTTCATTTCAATTTACTATTATGATTTGAAGTTTGATTAATCGTGTGTCTGCAGGAAACAGAGCTAAACAAAATCTAACGTAGAATCCAACGTAAAGCGGATTTTTGGAACTGCTGAACTGTGTAGTCTGTATACTAATGACACGCACGTTTTGTTATCGAAATGAAGTTAATATATGATAAAACATTACCCTGTCCTAAACTTGTGTGTCCATATTCTACACACTAAATACGGAGGGCTTCTAGCTATGAGGTATATATATATATCTATGTTTACGAACAGCGAATGACAGACAACCTTCAGATGAAATACGGAAGGCGCCTAACTATGGAGTATATATATATTTATATGTTTGCGAACAACTCAATGCCAGACAACCTTCAGACGAACTACGGCAGGTGCTTAGCTATTGGTGAGAGATACAGAAAAAAACCGTATGCATTCTCTTCTTAAAACGGATTGCTGCAACATATGCTGATTTACCTGTATACTATATCTCTTAGACAGTCGCATAGAGGCACATCTAATATATGTTTCGTTTTATTTATGTTATGTTATTAACTCGACAAATAACATTTTTACAAAATATCACTATATTAGTGTGAATTCAATAAGGGAGATAATCAAATTCACAACGACAATTTCGAAATATGGGATCTAAGAAAAGCACTTTCGCATATAGGTAGATTTGCGAGAAAACAAAGCCAGACAACCTGCGGACATACTAGGGCGGCGCATAGCTATTGTGAGACACATAAATCACCCCGTATAAAGGATAGCCGCACTAGACGCTGATATGCTTAGTGTACCTCTATATCACAGCGTGTTCGCCCGAAGGAACAATTAACATACACATGTATACATAATATAATTACAGCTCATATATTAATGATTCAACTACCCACACGGTATATAAATATAGTGACAGAGAAAGGAGTCGGATCACTAAGATAATGTTAAATTGGTAAATACTACATCCATAGTGGCAACTTTCGAAATGTGATATCAAAGAGATGCACGTCCGCAAAGCAAAATAGTAGATATGTAAAAGGGGTAGAAATATTCAGCCGGACCGGTGCATTAACCCGGGACTCTCGAAATAGCATTCCGATGCTCTACCGACTGAGTTATATGGCCGGATAATGCTACATCAACCTTGACATATGACATATACGGAGACAATTCAACAAACAAGAACAGACAACCTATATATACTCCATGTACTTGCTGCATAAAATGGGTGTTTTTGGACGGCTGGTTTCTGTGAATGTTGTACGTCCAATTCGACATTGACCTTTAATTTTAACATATCGTTGATAGGTAAATCTGTATGTGTAGACTATATCTGTATGTATAGACTCTAACAAATTGCAATGTATACGAAAGTATGTCATTTGTTTGAACCATTTGCATATAATAAGTTTATTATTTAATATAAAGAAGTCATTCTTCAGTTTTGGATTTTATAACGATTCCGTCAAACTTTTGAAAACATTATTTCAGCTCGAAGACATTCATATGTTTACTCTTTCAAATATATTCTTTTCTTCTGAAAATAACTTGTTTTTCTATGTTTTAAATACATTTTCAGGAAGGTGAAGTACGTGATAAAGTACGTGACAATGTAGCAGAAAGACAAGCAGTTCGTGCTCCAGGCAAACAATCTCACGCTCCGAAAACTCACACTTTTGACAGTAAAACAACCTTCAAAACACGACGATGTGCCACAACCAGCTTGCGATATCAACATTTAACTATTTGCAAATGTCGATTATTTTAATTATCAAATGTAATAGAGACTTCTAGGCTATTGTCTTTTGTATTTATATATACACAAGCATCTTTGTGTTTTTACTGATATTGTC
>JAWPHD010024114.1:0-20162 GCA_037043455.1 Cyrtodaria siliqua
TCTTGATACAGGTTTGCTGCAATAATTATAACAATAGTCATATTAACAATCATAACAACAAGCCAGATAATATTGTACATATTCTATACGTATTACTATTATGAATAATAATCATATGTAATATCAGATCGCGTAAAAATCTAAGTTATCTCTGTGTTTCTCCTATTTTCCCGTACACGTATTACGTCCCTTGGCAATGAAATGTCAACAAGTATCATTCTGCGTGCCATAGAGTGCACGTTTCATTTCTGATGTGTGCACATCTGTTGAAAGTGCGTATACAAATGAAAAACTTACGGTGGAACGCATTGTTGGCTTGTCATGGCTTGTACATGCAACTTCTGGGCTCACTTGAAAAGCGATTAACGTTGTGTCTTGATACAGGTTTGCTGCAATAATTATAACAATAGTCATATTAACAATCATAACAACAAGCCAGATAATATTGTACATATTCTATACGTATTACTATTATGAATAATAATCATATGTACTATCAGATCGCGTAAAAATCTAAGTTATCTCTGTGTTTCTCCTATTTTCCCGTACACGTATTACGTCCCTTGGCAATGAAATGTCAACAAGTATCATTCTGCGTGCCATAGAGTGCCCGTTTCATTTCTGACGTGTGCATATCTGTTGAAAGTACGTATACATATGAAAAACTTACGGTGGAACGCATTGTTGGCTTGTCATGGCTTGTACATGCAACTTCTGGGCTCACTTGAGAAGCGATTAACGTTGTGTCTTGATACAGGTTTGCTGCAATAATTATAACAATAGTCATATTAACAATCATAACAACAAGCCCAGATAATATTGTACATATTCTATACGTATTACTATTATGAATAATAATCATATGTACTATCAGATCGCGTAAAAATCTAAGTTATCTCTGTGTTTCTCCTATTTTCCCGTACACGTATTACGTCCCTTGGCAATGAAATGTCAACAAGTATCATTCTGCGTGCCATAGAGTGCCCGTTTCATTTCTGACTTGTGCATATCTGTTGAAAGTACGTATACATATGAAAAACTTACGGTGGAACGCATTGTTGGCTTGTCATGGCTTGTACATGCAACTTCTGGGCTCACTTGAGAAGCGATTAACGTTGTGTCTTGATACAGGTTTGCTGCAATAATTATAACAATAGTCATATTAACAATCATAACAACAAGCCAGATAATATTGTACATATTCTATACGTATTACTATTATGAATAATAATCATATGTAATATCAGATCGCGTAAAAATCTAAGTTATCTCTGTGTTTCTCCTATTTTCCCGTACACGTATTACGTCCCTTGGCAATGAAATGTCAACAAGTATCATTCTGCGTGCCATAGAGTGCACGTTTCATTTCTGATGTGTGCACATCTGTTGAAAGTGCGTATACAAATGAAAAACTTACGGTGGAACGCATTGTTGGCTTGTCATGGCTTGTACATGCAACTTCTGGGCTCACTTGAAAAGCGATTAACGTTGTGTCTTGATACAGGTTTGCTGCAATAATTATAACAATAGTCATATTAACAATCATAACAACAAGCCAGATAATATTGTACATATTCTATACGTATTACTATTATGAATAATAATCATATGTACTATCAGATCGCGTAAAAATCTAAGTTATCTCTGTGTTTCTCCTATTTTCCGTACACGTATTACGTCCCTTGGCAATGAAATGTCAACAAGTATCATTCTGCGTGCCATAGAGTGCCCGTTTCATTTCTGACGTGTGCATATCTGTTGAAAGTACGTATACATATGAAAAACTTACGGTGGAACGCATTGTTGGCTTGTCATGGCTTGTACATGCAACTTCTGGGCTCACTTGAGAAGCGATTAACGTTGTGTCTTGATACAGGTTTGCTGCAATAATTATAACAATAGTCATATTAACAATCATAACAACAAGCCAGATAATATTGTACATATTCTATACGTATTACTATTATGAACAATAATCATATGTACTATCAGATCGCGTAAAAATCTAAGTTATCTCTGTGTTTCTCCTATTTTCCCGTACACGTATTACGTCCCTTGGCAATGAAATGTCAACAAGTATCATTCTGCGTGCCATAGAGTGCCCGTTTCATTTCTGACTTGTGCATATCTGTTGAAAGTACGTATACATATGAAAAACTTACGGTGGGACGCATTGTTGGCTTGTCATGGCTTGTACATGCAACTTCTGGGCTCACTTGAAAAGCGATTAACGTTGTGTCTTGATACAGGTTTGCTGCAATAATTATAACAATAGTCATATTAACAATCATAACAACAAGCCAGATAATATTGTACATATTCTATACGTATTACTATTATGAATAATAATCATATGTAATATCAGATCGCGTAAAAATCTAAGTTATCTCTGTGTTTCTCCTATTTTCCCGTACACGTATTACGTCCCTTGGCAATGAAATGTCAACAAGTATCATTCTGCGTGCCATAGAGTGCCCGTTTCATTTCTGACTTGTGCATATCTGTTGAAAGTACGTATACATATGAAAAACTTACGGTGGAACGCATTGTTGGCTTGTCATGGCTTGTACATGCAACTTCTGGGCTCACTTGAGAAGCGATTAACGTTGTGTCTTGATACAGGTTTGCTGCAATAATTATAACAATAGTCATATTAACAATCATAACAACAAGCCAGATAATATTGTACATATTCTATACGTATTACTATTATGAATAATAATCATATGTAATATCAGATCGCGTAAAAATCTAAGTTATCTCTGTGTTTCTCCTATTTTCCCGTACACGTATTACGTCCCTTGGCAATGAAATGTCAACAAGTATCATTCTGCGTGCCATAGAGTGCACGTTTCATTTCTGATGTGTGCACATCTGTTGAAAGTGCGTATACAAATGAAAAACTTACGGTGGAACGCATTGTTGGCTTGTCATGGCTTGTACATGCAACTTCTGGGCTCACTTGAAAAGCGATTAACGTTGTGTCTTGATACAGGTTTGCTGCAATAATTATAACAATAGTCATATTAACAATCATAACAACAAGCCAGATAATATTGTACATATTCTATACGTATTACTATTATGAATAATAATCATATGTACTATCAGATCGCGTAAAAATCTAAGTTATCTCTGTGTTTCTCCTATTTTCCCGTACACGTATTACGTCCCTTGGCAATGAAATGTCAACAAGTATCATTCTGCGTGCCATAGAGTGCCCGTTTCATTTCTGACGTGTGCATATCTGTTGAAAGTACGTATACATATGAAAAACTTACGGTGGAACGCATTGTTGGCTTGTCATGGCTTGTACATGCAACTTCTGGGCTCACTTGAGAAGCGATTAACGTTGTGTCTTGATACAGGTTTGCTGCAATAATTATAACAATAGTCATATTAACAATCATAACAACAAGCCAGATAATATTGTACATATTCTATACGTATTACTATTATGAACAATAATCATATGTACTATCAGATCGCGTAAAAATCTAAGTTATCTCTGTGTTTCTCCTATTTTCCCGTACACGTATTACGTCCCTTGGCAATGAAATGTCAACAAGTATCATTCTGCGTGCCATAGAGTGCCCGTTTCATTTCTGACTTGTGCATATCTGTTGAAAGTACGTATACATATGAAAAACTTACGGTGGGACGCATTGTTGGCTTGTCATGGCTTGTACATGCAACTTCTGGGCTCACTTGAAAAGCGATTAACGTTGTGTCTTGATACAGGTTTGCTGCAATAATTATAACAATAGTCATATTAACAATCATAACAACAAGCCAGATAATATTGTACATATTCTATACGTATTACTATTATGAATAATAATCATATGTAATATCAGATCGCGTAAAAATCTAAGTTATCTCTGTGTTTCTCCTATTTTCCCGTACACGTATTACGTCCCTTGGCAATGAAATGTCAACAAGTATCATTCTGCGTGCCATAGAGTGCCCGTTTCATTTCTGACTTGTGCATATCTGTTGAAAGTACGTATACATATGAAAAACTTACGGTGGAACGCATTGTTGGCTTGTCATGGCTTGTACATGCAACTTCTGGGCTCACTTGAGAAGCGATTAACGTTGTGTCTTGATACAGGTTTGCTGCAATAATTATAACAATAGTCATATTAACAATCATAACAACAAGCCAGATAATATTGTACATATTCTATACGTATTACTATTATGAATAATAATCATATGTAATATCAGATCGCGTAAAAATCTAAGTTATCTCTGTGTTTCTCCTATTTTCCCGTACACGTATTACGTCCCTTGGCAATGAAATGTCAACAAGTATCATTCTGCGTGCCATAGAGTGCACGTTTCATTTCTGATGTGTGCACATCTGTTGAAAGTGCGTATACAAATGAAAAACTTACGGTGGAACGCATTGTTGGCTTGTCATGGCTTGTACATGCAACTTCTGGGCTCACTTGAAAAGCGATTAACGTTGTGTCTTGATACAGGTTTGCTGCAATAATTATAACAATAGTCATATTAACAATCATAACAACAAGCCAGATAATATTGTACATATTCTATACGTATTACTATTATGAATAATAATCATATGTAATATCAGATCGCGTAAAAATCTAAGTTATCTCTGTGTTTCTCCTATTTTCCCGTACACGTATTACGTCCCTTGGCAATGAAATGTCAACAAGTATCATTCTGCGTGCCATAGAGTGCACGTTTCATTTCTGACGTGTGCACATCTGTTGAAAGTGCGTATACAAATGAAAAACTTACGGTGGAACGCATTGTTGGCTTGTCATGGCTTGTACATGCAACTTCTGGGCTCACTTGAAAAGCGATTAACGTTGTGTCTTGATACAGGTTTGCTGCAATAATTATAACAATAGTCATATTAACAATCATAACAACAAGCCAGATAATATTGTACATATTCTATACGTATTACTATTATGAATAATAATCATATGTACTATCAGATCGCGTAAAAATCTAAGTTATCTCTGTGTTTCTCCTATTTTCCCGTACACGTATTACGTCCCTTGGCAATGAAATGTCAACAAGTATCATTCTGCGTGCCATAGAGTGCCCGTTTCATTTCTGACGTGTGCATATCTGTTGAAAGTACGTATACATATGAAAAACTTACGGTGGAACGCATTGTTGGCTTGTCATGGCTTGTACATGCAACTTCTGGGCTCACTTGAGAAGCGATTAACGTTGTGTCTTGATACAGGTTTGCTGCAATAATTATAACAATAGTCATATTAACAATCATAACAACAAGCCAGATAATATTGTACATATTCTATACGTATTACTATTATGAATAATAATCATATGTACTATCAGATCGCGTAAAAATCTAAGTTATCTCTGTGTTTCTCCTATTTTCCCGTACACGTATTACGTCCCTTGGCAATGAAATGTCAACAAGTATCATTCTGCGTGCCATAGAGTGCCCGTTTCATTTCTGACGTGTGCATATCTGTTGAAAGTACGTATACATATGAAAAACTTACGGTGGAACGCATTGTTGGCTTGTCATGGCTTGTACATGCAACTTCTGGGCTCACTTGAGAAGCGATTAACGTTGTGTCTTGATACAGGTTTGCTGCAATAATTATAACAATAGTCATATTAACAATCATAACAACAAGCCAGATAATATTGTACATATTCTATACGTATTACTATTATGAATAATAATCATATGTACTATCAGATCGCGTAAAAATCTAAGTTATCTCTGTGTTTCTCCTATTTTCCCGTACACGTATTACGTCCCTTGGCAATGAAATGTCAACAAGTATCATTCTGCGTGCCATAGAGTGCCCGTTTCATTTCTGACGTGTGCATATCTGTTGAAAGTACGTATACATATGAAAAACTTACGGTGGAACGCATTGTTGGCTTGTCATGGCTTGTACATGCAACTTCTGGGCTCACTTGAGAAGCGATTAACGTTGTGTCTTGATACAGGTTTGCTGCAATAATTATAACAATAGTCATATTAACAATCATAACAACAAGCCAGATAATATTGTACATATTCTATACGTATTACTATTATGAATAATAATCATATGTACTATCAGATCGCGTAAAAATCTAAGTTATCTCTGTGTTTCTCCTATTTTCCCGTACACGTATTACGTCCCTTGGCAATGAAATGTCAACAAGTATCATTCTGCGTGCCATAGAGTGCCCGTTTCATTTCTGACGTGTGCATATCTGTTGAAAGTACGTATACATATGAAAAACTTACGGTGGAACGCATTGTTGGCTTGTCATGGCTTGTACATGCAACTTCTGGGCTCACTTGAGAAGCGATTAACGTTGTGTCTTGATACAGGTTTGCTGCAATAATTATAACAATAGTCATATTAACAATCATAACAACAAGCCAGATAATATTGTACATATTCTATACGTATTACTATTATGAATAATAATCATATGTACTATCAGATCGCGTAAAAATCTAAGTTATCTCTGTGTTTCTCCTATTTTCCCGTACACGTATTACGTCCCTTGGCAATGAAATGTCAACAAGTATCATTCTGCGTGCCATAGAGTGCCCGTTTCATTTCTGACTTGTGCATATCTGTTGAAAGTACGTATACATATGAAAAACTTACGGTGGAACGCATTGTTGGCTTGTCATGGCTTGTACATGCAACTTCTGGGCTCACTTGAGAAGCGATTAACGTTGTGTCTTGATACAGGTTTGCTGCAATAATTATAACAATAGTCATATTAACAATCATAACAACAAGCCAGATAATATTGTACATATTCTATACGTATTACTATTATGAATAATAATCATATGTACTATCAGATCGCGTAAAAATCTAAGTTATCTCTGTGTTTCTCCTATTTTCCCGTACACGTATTACGTCCCTTGGCAATGAAATGTCAACAAGTATCATTCTGCGTGCCATAGAGTGCCCGTTTCATTTCTGACTTGTGCATATCTGTTGAAAGTACGTATACATATGAAAAACTTACGGTGGAACGCATTGTTGGCTTGTCGTGGCTTGTACATGCAACTTCTGGGCTCACTTGAAAAGCGATTAACGTTGTGTCTTGATACAGGTTTGCTGCAATAATTATAACAATAGTCATATTAACAATCATAACAACAAGCCAGATAATATTGTACATATTCTATACGTATTACTATTATGAATAATAATCATATGTACTATCAGATCGCGTAAAAATCTAAGTTATCTCTGTGTTTCTCCTATTTTCCCGTACACGTATTACGTCCCTTGGCAATGAAATGTCAACAAGTATCATTCTGCGTGCCATAGAGTGCCCGTTTCATTTCTGACTTGTGCATATCTGTTGAAAGTACGTATACATATGAAAAACTTACGGTGGAACGCATTGTTGGCTTGTCATGGCTTGTACATGCAACTTCTGGGCTCACTTGAGAAGCGATTAACGTTGTGTCTTGATACAGGTTTGCTGCAATAATTATAACAATAGTCATATTAACAATCATAACAACAAGCCAGATAATATTGTACATATTCTATACGTATTACTATTATGAATAATAATCATATGTACTATCAGATCGCGTAAAAATCTAAGTTATCTCTGTGTTTCTCCTATTTTCCCGTACACGTATTACGTCCCTTGGCAATGAAATGTCAACAAGTATCATTCTGCGTGCCATAGAGTGCACGTTTCATTTCTGACGTGTGCATATCTGTTGAAAGTGCGTATACATATGAAAAACTTACGGTGGAACGCATTGTTGGCTTGTCATGGCTTGTACATGCAACTTCAGGGCTCACTTGAAAAGCGATTAACGTTGTGTCTTGATACAGGTTTGCTGCAATAATTATAACAATAGTCATATTAACAATCATAACAACAAGCCAGATAATATTGTACATATTCTATACGTATTACTATTATGAATAATAATCATATGTACTATCAGATCGCGTAAAAATCTAAGTTATCTCTGTGTTTCTCCTATTTTCCCGTACACGTATTACGTCCCTTGGCAATGAAATGTCAACAAGTATCATTCTGCGTGCCATAGAGTGCCCGTTTCATTTCTGACTTGTGCATATCTGTTGAAAGTACGTATACATATGAAAAACTTACGGTGGAACGCATTGTTGGCTTGTCATGGCTTGTACATGCAACTTCTGGGCTCACTTGAGAAGCGATTAACGTTGTGTCTTGATACAGGTTTGCTGCAATAATTATAACAATAGTCATATTAACAATCATAACAACAAGCCAGATAATATTGTACATATTCTATACGTATTACTATTATGAATAATAATCATATGTACTATCAGATCGCGTAAAAATCTAAGTTATCTCTGTGTTTCTCCTATTTTCCCGTACACGTATTACGTCCCTTGGCAATGAAATGTCAACAAGTATCATTCTGCGTGCCATAGAGTGCCCGTTTCATTTCTGACTTGTGCATATCTGTTGAAAGTACGTATACATATGAAAAACTTACGGTGGAACGCATTGTTGGCTTGTCATGGCTTGTACATGCAACTTCTGGGCTCACTTGAGAAGCGATTAACGTTGTGTCTTGATACAGGTTTGCTGCAATAATTATAACAATAGTCATATTAACAATCATAACAACAAGCCAGATAATATTGTACATATTCTATACGTATTACTATTATGAATAATAATCATATGTAATATCAGATCGCGTAAAAATCTAAGTTATCTCTGTGTTTCTCCTATTTTCCCGTACACGTATTACGTCCCTTGGCAATGAAATGTCAACAAGTATCATTCTGCGTGCCATAGAGTGCACGTTTCATTTCTGATGTGTGCACATCTGTTGAAAGTGCGTATACAAATGAAAAACTTACGGTGGAACGCATTGTTGGCTTGTCATGGCTTGTACATGCAACTTCTGGGCTCACTTGAAAAGCGATTAACGTTGTGTCTTGATACAGGTTTGCTGCAATAATTATAACAATAGTCATATTAACAATCATAACAACAAGCCAGATAATATTGTACATATTCTATACGTATTACTATTATGAATAATAATCATATGTACTATCAGATCGCGTAAAAATCTAAGTTATCTCTGTGTTTCTCCTATTTTCCCGTACACGTATTACGTCCCTTGGCAATGAAATGTCAACAAGTATCATTCTGCGTGCCATAGAGTGCCCGTTTCATTTCTGACTTGTGCATATCTGTTGAAAGTACGTATACATATGAAAAACTTACGGTGGAACGCATTGTTGGCTTGTCATGGCTTGTACATGCAACTTCTGGGCTCACTTGAGAAGCGATTAACGTTGTGTCTTGATACAGGTTTGCTGCAATAATTATAACAATAGTCATATTAACAATCATAACAACAAGCCAGATAATATTGTACATATTCTATACGTATTACTATTATGAATAATAATCATATGTACTATCAGATCGCGTAAAAATCTAAGTTATCTCTGTGTTTCTCCTATTTTCCCGTACACGTATTACGTCCCTTGGCAATGAAATGTCAACAAGTATCATTCTGCGTGCCATAGAGTGCCCGTTTCATTTCTGACTTGTGCATATCTGTTGAAAGTACGTATACATATGAAAAACTTACGGTGGAACGCATTGTTGGCTTGTCGTGGCTTGTACATGCAACTTCTGGGCTCACTTGAAAAGCGATTAACGTTGTGTCTTGATACAGGTTTGCTGCAATAATTATAACAATAGTCATATTAACAATCATAACAACAAGCCAGATAATATTGTACATATTCTATACGTATTACTATTATGAATAATAATCATATGTACTATCAGATCGCGTAAAAATCTAAGTTATCTCTGTGTTTCTCCTATTTTCCCGTACACGTATTACGTCCCTTGGCAATGAAATGTCAACAAGTATCATTCTGCGTGCCATAGAGTGCCCGTTTCATTTCTGACTTGTGCATATCTGTTGAAAGTACGTATACATATGAAAAACTTACGGTGGAACGCATTGTTGGCTTGTCATGGCTTGTACATGCAACTTCTGGGCTCACTTGAGAAGCGATTAACGTTGTGTCTTGATACAGGTTTGCTGCAATAATTATAACAATAGTCATATTAACAATCATAACAACAAGCCAGATAATATTGTACATATTCTATACGTATTACTATTATGAATAATAATCATATGTACTATCAGATCGCGTAAAAATCTAAGTTATCTCTGTGTTTCTCCTATTTTCCCGTACACGTATTACGTCCCTTGGCAATGAAATGTCAACAAGTATCATTCTGCGTGCCATAGAGTGCCCGTTTCATTTCTGACTTGTGCATATCTGTTGAAAGTACGTATACATATGAAAAACTTACGGTGGAACGCATTGTTGGCTTGTCGTGGCTTGTACATGCAACTTCTGGGCTCACTTGAAAAGCGATTAACGTTGTGTCTTGATACAGGTTTGCTGCAATAATTATAACAATAGTCATATTAACAATCATAACAACAAGCCAGATAATATTGTACATATTCTATACGTATTACTATTATGAATAATAATCATATGTACTATCAGATCGCGTAAAAATCTAAGTTATCTCTGTGTTTCTCCTATTTTCCCGTACACGTATTACGTCCCTTGGCAATGAAATGTCAACAAGTATCATTCTGCGTGCCATAGAGTGCCCGTTTCATTTCTGACTTGTGCATATCTGTTGAAAGTACGTATACATATGAAAAACTTACGGTGGAACGCATTGTTGGCTTGTCATGGCTTGTACATGCAACTTCTGGGCTCACTTGAGAAGCGATTAACGTTGTGTCTTGATACAGGTTTGCTGCAATAATTATAACAATAGTCATATTAACAATCATAACAACAAGCCAGATAATATTGTACATATTCTATACGTATTACTATTATGAATAATAATCATATGTACTATCAGATCGCGTAAAAATCTAAGTTATCTCTGTGTTTCTCCTATTTTCCCGTACACGTATTACGTCCCTTGGCAATGAAATGTCAACAAGTATCATTCTGCGTGCCATAGAGTGCACGTTTCATTTCTGACGTGTGCATATCTGTTGAAAGTGCGTATACATATGAAAAACTTACGGTGGAACGCATTGTTGGCTTGTCATGGCTTGTACATGCAACTTCAGGGCTCACTTGAAAAGCGATTAACGTTGTGTCTTGATACAGGTTTGCTGCAATAATTATAACAATAGTCATATTAACAATCATAACAACAAGCCAGATAATATTGTACATATTCTATACGTATTACTATTATGAATAATAATCATATGTACTATCAGATCGCGTAAAAATCTAAGTTATCTCTGTGTTTCTCCTATTTTCCCGTACACGTATTACGTCCCTTGGCAATGAAATGTCAACAAGTATCATTCTGCGTGCCATAGAGTGCCCGTTTCATTTCTGACTTGTGCATATCTGTTGAAAGTACGTATACATATGAAAAACTTACGGTGGAACGCATTGTTGGCTTGTCATGGCTTGTACATGCAACTTCTGGGCTCACTTGAGAAGCGATTAACGTTGTGTCTTGATACAGGTTTGCTGCAATAATTATAACAATAGTCATATTAACAATCATAACAACAAGCCAGATAATATTGTACATATTCTATACGTATTACTATTATGAATAATAATCATATGTACTATCAGATCGCGTAAAAATCTAAGTTATCTCTGTGTTTCTCCTATTTTCCCGTACACGTATTACGTCCCTTGGCAATGAAATGTCAACAAGTATCATTCTGCGTGCCATAGAGTGCCCGTTTCATTTCTGACTTGTGCATATCTGTTGAAAGTACGTATACATATGAAAAACTTACGGTGGAACGCATTGTTGGCTTGTCATGGCTTGTACATGCAACTTCTGGGCTCACTTGAGAAGCGATTAACGTTGTGTCTTGATACAGGTTTGCTGCAATAATTATAACAATAGTCATATTAACAATCATAACAACAAGCCAGATAATATTGTACATATTCTATACGTATTACTATTATGAATAATAATCATATGTAATATCAGATCGCGTAAAAATCTAAGTTATCTCTGTGTTTCTCCTATTTTCCCGTACACGTATTACGTCCCTTGGCAATGAAATGTCAACAAGTATCATTCTGCGTGCCATAGAGTGCACGTTTCATTTCTGATGTGTGCACATCTGTTGAAAGTGCGTATACAAATGAAAAACTTACGGTGGAACGCATTGTTGGCTTGTCATGGCTTGTACATGCAACTTCTGGGCTCACTTGAGAAGCGATTAACGTTGTGTCTTGATACAGGTTTGCTGCAATAATTATAACAATAGTCATATTAACAATCATAACAACAAGCCAGATAATATTGTACATATTCTATACGTATTACTATTATGAATAATAATCATATGTACTATCAGATCGCGTAAAAATCTAAGTTATCTCTGTGTTTCTCCTATTTTCCCGTACACGTATTACGTCCCTTGGCAATGAAATGTCAACAAGTATCATTCTGCGTGCCATAGAGTGCCCGTTTCATTTCTGACGTGTGCATATCTGTTGAAAGTACGTATACATATGAAAAACTTACGGTGGAACGCATTGTTGGCTTGTCATGGCTTGTACATGCAACTTCTGGGCTCACTTGAGAAGCGATTAACGTTGTGTCTTGATACAGGTTTGCTGCAATAATTATAACAATAGTCATATTAACAATCATAACAACAAGCCAGATAATATTGTACATATTCTATACGTATTACTATTATGAATAATAATCATATGTACTATCAGATCGCGTAAAAATCTAAGTTATCTCTGTGTTTCTCCTATTTTCCCGTACACGTATTACGTCCCTTGGCAATGAAATGTCAACAAGTATCATTCTGCGTGCCATAGAGTGCCCGTTTCATTTCTGACTTGTGCATATCTGTTGAAAGTACGTATACATATGAAAAACTTACGGTGGAACGCATTGTTGGCTTGTCATGGCTTGTACATGCAACTTCTGGGCTCACTTGAAAAGCGATTAACGTTGTGTCTTGATACAGGTTTGCTGCAATAATTATAACAATAGTCATATTAACAATCATAACAACAAGCCAGATAGTATTGTACATATTCTATACGTATTACTATTATGAATAATAATCATATGTAATATCAGATCGCGTAAAAATCTAAGTTATCTCTGTGTTTCTCCTATTTTCCCGTACACGTATTACGTCCCTTGGCAATGAAATGTCAACAAGTATCATTCTGCGTGCCATAGAGTGCCCGTTTCATTTCTGACTTGTGCATATCTGTTGAAAGTACGTATACATATGAAAAACTTACGGTGGAACGCATTGTTGGCTTGTCATGGCTTGTACATGCAACTTCTGGGCTCACTTGAGAAGCGATTAACGTTGTGTCTTGATACAGGTTTGCTGCAATAATTATAACAATAGTCATATTAACAATCATAACAACAAGCCAGATAATATTGTACATATTCTATACGTATTACTATTATGAATAATAATCATATGTACTATCAGATCGCGTAAAAATCTAAGTTATCTCTGTGTTTCTCCTATTTTCCCGTACACGTATTACGTCCCTTGGCAATGAAATGTCAACAAGTATCATTCTGCGTGCCATAGAGTGCCCGTTTCATTTCTGACTTGTGCATATCTGTTGAAAGTACGTATACATATGAAAAACTTACGGTGGAACGCATTGTTGGCTTGTCATGGCTTGTACATGCAACTTCTGGGCTCACTTGAGAAGCGATTAACGTTGTGTCTTGATACAGGTTTGCTGCAATAATTATAACAATAGTCATATTAACAATCATAACAACAAGCCAGATAATATTGTACATATTCTATACGTATTACTATTATGAATAATAATCATATGTAATATCAGATCGCGTAAAAATCTAAGTTATCTCTGTGTTTCTCCTATTTTCCCGTACACGTATTACGTCCCTTGGCAATGAAATGTCAACAAGTATCATTCTGCGTGCCATAGAGTGCACGTTTCATTTCTGATGTGTGCACATCTGTTGAAAGTGCGTATACAAATGAAAAACTTACGGTGGAACGCATTGTTGGCTTGTCATGGCTTGTACATGCAACTTCTGGGCTCACTTGAAAAGCGATTAACGTTGTGTCTTGATACAGGTTTGCTGCAATAATTATAACAATAGTCATATTAACAATCATAACAACAAGCCAGATAATATTGTACATATTCTATACGTATTACTATTATGAATAATAATCATATGTACTATCAGATCGCGTAAAAATCTAAGTTATCTCTGTGTTTCTCCTATTTTCCCGTACACGTATTACGTCCCTTGGCAATGAAATGTCAACAAGTATCATTCTGCGTGCCATAGAGTGCCCGTTTCATTTCTGACGTGTGCATATCTGTTGAAAGTACGTATACATATGAAAAACTTACGGTGGAACGCATTGTTGGCTTGTCATGGCTTGTACATGCAACTTCTGGGCTCACTTGAGAAGCGATTAACGTTGTGTCTTGATACAGGTTTGCTGCAATAATTATAACAATAGTCATATTAACAATCATAACAACAAGCCAGATAATATTGTACATATTCTATACGTATTACTATTATGAATAATAATCATATGTAATATCAGATCGCGTAAAAATCTAAGTTATCTCTGTGTTTCTCCTATTTTCCCGTACACGTATTACGTCCCTTGGCAATGAAATGTCAACAAGTATCATTCTGCGTGCCATAGAGTGCCCGTTTCATTTCTGACTTGTGCATATCTGTTGAAAGTACGTATACATATGAAAAACTTACGGTGGAACGCATTGTTGGCTTGTCATGGCTTGTACATGCAACTTCTGGGCTCACTTGAAAAGCGATTAACGTTGTGTCTTGATACAGGTTTGCTGCAATAATTATAACAATAGTCATATTAACAATCATAACAACAAGCCAGATAGTATTGTACATATTCTATACGTATTACTATTATGAATAATAATCATATGTAATATCAGATCGCGTAAAAATCTAAGTTATCTCTGTGTTTCTCCTATTTTCCCGTACACGTATTACGTCCCTTGGCAATGAAATGTCAACAAGTATCATTCTGCGTGCCATAGAGTGCCCGTTTCATTTCTGACTTGTGCATATCTGTTGAAAGTACGTATACATATGAAAAACTTACGGTGGAACGCATTGTTGGCTTGTCATGGCTTGTACATGCAACTTCTGGGCTCACTTGAGAAGCGATTAACGTTGTGTCTTGATACAGGTTTGCTGCAATAATTATAACAATAGTCATATTAACAATCATAACAACAAGCCAGATAATATTGTACATATTCTATACGTATTACTATTATGAATAATAATCATATGTACTATCAGATCGCGTAAAAATCTAAGTTATCTCTGTGTTTCTCCTATTTTCCCGTACACGTATTACGTCCCTTGGCAATGAAATGTCAACAAGTATCATTCTGCGTGCCATAGAGTGCCCGTTTCATTTCTGACTTGTGCATATCTGTTGAAAGTACGTATACATATGAAAAACTTACGGTGGAACGCATTGTTGGCTTGTCATGGCTTGTACATGCAACTTCTGGGCTCACTTGAGAAGCGATTAACGTTGTGTCTTGATACAGGTTTGCTGCAATAATTATAACAATAGTCATATTAACAATCATAACAACAAGCCAGATAATATTGTACATATTCTATACGTATTACTATTATGAATAATAATCATATGTAATATCAGATCGCGTAAAAATCTAAGTTATCTCTGTGTTTCTCCTATTTTCCCGTACACGTATTACGTCCCTTGGCAATGAAATGTCAACAAGTATCATTCTGCGTGCCATAGAGTGCACGTTTCATTTCTGATGTGTGCACATCTGTTGAAAGTGCGTATACAAATGAAAAACTTACGGTGGAACGCATTGTTGGCTTGTCATGGCTTGTACATGCAACTTCTGGGCTCACTTGAAAAGCGATTAACGTTGTGTCTTGATACAGGTTTGCTGCAATAATTATAACAATAGTCATATTAACAATCATAACAACAAGCCAGATAATATTGTACATATTCTATACGTATTACTATTATGAATAATAATCATATGTACTATCAGATCGCGTAAAAATCTAAGTTATATCTGTGTTTCTCCTATTTTCCCGTACACGTATTACGTCCCTTGGCAATAAAATGTCAACAAGTATCATTCTGCGTGCCATAGAGTGCCCGTTTCATTTCTGACGTGTGCATATCTGTTGAAAGTACGTATACATATGAAAAACTTACGGTGGAACGCATTGTTGGCTTGTCATGGCTTGTACATGCAACTTCTGGGCTCACTTGAGAAGCGATTAACGTTGTGTCTTGATACAGGTTTGCTGCAATAATTATAACAATAGTCATATTAACAATCATAACAACAAGCCAGATAATATTGTACATATTCTATACGTATTACTATTATGAATAATAATCATATGTACTATCAGATCGCGTAAAAATCTAAGTTATCTCTGTGTTTCTCCTATTTTCCCGTACACGTATTACGTCCCTTGGCAATGAAATGTCAACAAGTATCATTCTGCGTGCCATAGAGTGCCCGTTTCATTTCTGACTTGTGCATATCTGTTGAAAGTACGTATACATATGAAAAACTTACGGTGGAACGCATTGTTGGCTTGTCATGGCTTGTACATGCAACTTCTGGGCTCACTTGAGAAGCGATTAACGTTGTGTCTTGATACAGGTTTGCTGCAATAATTATAACAATAGTCATATTAACAATCATAACAACAAGCCAGATAATATTGTACATATTCTATACGTATTACTATTATGAATAATAATCATATGTAATATCAGATCGCGTAAAAATCTAAGTTATCTCTGTGTTTCTCCTATTTTCCCGTACACGTATTACGTCCCTTGGCAATGAAATGTCAACAAGTATCATTCTGCGTGCCATAGAGTGCACGTTTCATTTCTGATGTGTGCACATCTGTTGAAAGTGCGTATACAAATGAAAAACTTACGGTGGAACGCATTGTTGGCTTGTCATGGCTTGTACATGCAACTTCTGGGCTCACTTGAGAAGCGATTAACGTTGTGTCTTGATACAGGTTTGCTGCAATAATTATAACAATAGTCATATTAACAATCATAACAACAAGCCAGATAATATTGTACATATTCTATACGTATTACTATTATGAATAATAATCATATGTAATATCAGATCGCGTAAAAATCTAAGTTATCTCTGTGTTTCTCCTATTTTCCCGTACACGTATTACGTCCCTTGGCAATGAAATGTCAACAAGTATCATTCTGCGTGCCATAGAGTGCACGTTTCATTTCTGATGTGTGCACATCTGTTGAAAGTGCGTATACAAATGAAAAACTTACGGTGGAACGCATTGTTGGCTTGTCATGGCTTGTACATGCAACTTCTGGGCTCACTTGAAAAGCGATTAACGTTGTGTCTTGATACAGGTTTGCTGCAATAATTATAACAATAGTCATATTAACAATCATAACAACAAGCCAGATAATATTGTACATATTCTATACGTATTACTATTATGAATAATAATCATATGTACTATCAGATCGCGTAAAAATCTAAGTTATCTCTGTGTTTCTCCTATTTTCCCGTACACGTATTACGTCCCTTGGCAATAAAATGTCAACAAGTATCATTCTGCGTGCCATAGAGTGCCCGTTTCATTTCTGACGTGTGCATATCTGTTGAAAGTACGTATACATATGAAAAACTTACGGTGGAACGCATTGTTGGCTTGTCATGGCTTGTACATGCAACTTCTGGGCTCACTTGAGAAGCGATTAACGTTGTGTCTTGATACAGGTTTGCTGCAATAATTATAACAATAGTCATATTAACAATCATAACAACAAGCCAGATAATATTGTACATATTCTATACGTATTACTATTATGAATAATAATCATATGTACTATCAGATCGCGTAAAAATCTAAGTTATCTCTGTGTTTCTCCTATTTTCCCGTACACGTATTACGTCCCTTGGCAATGAAATGTCAACAAGTATCATTCTGCGTACCATAGAGTGCCCGTTTCATTTCTGACTTGTGCATATCTGTTGAAAGTACGTATACATATGAAAAACTTACGGTGGAACGCATTGTTGGCTTGTCATGGCTTGTACATGCAACTTCTGGGCTCACTTGAGAAGCGATTAACGTTGTGTCTTGATACAGGTTTGCTGCAATAATTATAACAATAGTCATATTAACAATCATAACAACAAGCCAGATAATATTGTACATATTCTATACGTATTACTATTATGAATAATAATCATATGTAATATCAGATCGCGTAAAAATCTAAGTTATCTCTGTGTTTCTCCTATTTTCCCGTACACGTATTACGTCCCTTGGCAATGAAATGTCAACAAGTATCATTCTGCGTGCCATAGAGTGCACGTTTCATTTCTGATGTGTGCACATCTGTTGAAAGTGCGTATACAAATGAAAAACTTACGGTGGAACGCATTGTTGGCTTGTCATGGCTTGTACATGCAACTTCTGGGCTCACTTGAGAAGCGATTAACGTTGTGTCTTGATACAGGTTTGCTGCAATAATTATAACAATAGTCATATTAACAATCATAACAACAAGCCAGATAATATTGTACATATTCTATACGTATTACTATTATGAATAATAATCATATGTAATATCAGATCGCGTAAAAATCTAAGTTATCTCTGTGTTTCTCCTATTTTCCCGTACACGTATTACGTCCCTTGGCAATGAAATGTCAACAAGTATCATTCTGCGTGCCATAGAGTGCACGTTTCATTTCTGATGTGTGCACATCTGTTGAAAGTGCGTATACAAATGAAAAACTTACGGTGGAACGCATTGTTGGCTTGTCATGGCTTGTACATGCAACTTCTGGGCTCACTTGAAAAGCGATTAACGTTGTGTCTTGATACAGGTTTGCTGCAATAATTATAACAATAGTCATATTAACAATCATAACAACAAGCCAGATAATATTGTACATATTCTATACGTATTACTATTATGAATAATAATCATATGTAATATCAGATCGCGTAAAAATCTAAGTTATCTCTGTGTTTCTCCTATTTTCCCGTACACGTATTACGTCCCTTGGCAATGAAATGTCAACAAGTATCATTCTGCGTGCCATAGAGTGCACGTTTCATTTCTGATGTGTGCACATCTGTTGAAAGTGCGTATACAAATGAAAAACTTACGGTGGAACGCATTGTTGGCTTGTCATGGCTTGTACATGCAACTTCTGGGCTCACTTGAAAAGCGATTAACGTTGTGTCTTGATACAGGTTTGCTGCAATAATTATAACAATAGTCATATTAACAATCATAACAACAAGCCAGATAATATTGTACATATTCTATACGTATTACTATTATGAATAATAATCATATGTACTATCAGATCGCGTAAAAATCTAAGTTATCTCTGTGTTTCTCCTATTTTCCCGTACACGTATTACGTCCCTTGGCAATGAAATGTCAACAAGTATCATTCTGCGTGCCATAGAGTGCCCGTTTCATTTCTGACGTGTGCATATCTGTTGAAAGTACGTATACATATGAAAAACTTACGGTGGAACGCATTGTTGGCTTGTCATGGCTTGTACATGCAACTTCTGGGCTCACTTGAGAAGCGATTAACGTTGTGTCTTGATACAGGTTTGCTGCAATAATTATAACAATAGTCATATTAACAATCATAACAACAAGCCAGATAATATTGTACATATTCTATACGTATTACTATTATGAATAATAATCATATGTACTATCAGATCGCGTAAAAATCTAAGTTATCTCTGTGTTTCTCCTATTTTCCCGTACACGTATTACGTCCCTTGGCAATGAAATGTCAACAAGTATCATTCTGCGTGCCATAGAGTGCCCGTTTCATTTCTGACTTGTGCATATCTGTTGAAAGTACGTATACATATGAAAAACTTACGGTGGAACGCATTGTTGGCTTGTCATGGCTTGTACATGCAACTTCTGGGCTCACTTGAGAAGCGATTAACGTTGTGTCTTGATACAGGTTTGCTGC
>JAWPHD010024115.1:0-20162 GCA_037043455.1 Cyrtodaria siliqua
CAGTTTTTACGCATATATATTCCGTTCTTACGCATATATATTCAGTTCTTACACATATATATTCAGTTCTTAAAAATATATATTCAGTTCTTACACATATATAGTCAGTTCTTACACATATATATTCAGTACTTACACATATATATTCAGTTCTTACACATATATATTCAGTTCTTACACATATATATTCCGTTCTTACGCTTATATATTCAGTTCTTACACATATGTATTCCGTTCCTACGCATATATATTCAGTTTTTACGCATATATATTCCGTTCTTACGCATATATATTCAGTTCTTACACATATATATTCAGTTCTTACACATATATATTCAGTTCTTACACATATATATTCAGTTCTTACACAAATATATTCAGTTCTTACAAATATATATTCAGTTCTTACACATATATATTCTGTTCTTACGCATATATATTCAGTGCTTACGCATATATATTCAGTTCTTACGCATATATATTCAGTTCTTACACATATATATTCAGTTCTTACACATATATATTCAGTTCTTACACATATATATTCCGTTCTTACGCATATATATTCAGTTTTTACGCATATATTTTCCGTTCTAACGCATATATATTCAGTTCTTACACATATATATTCAGTTCTTACACATATATATTCAGTTCTTACACATATAGATTCAGTTCTTACACATATATATTCAGTTCTTACAGATATATATTCCGTTCTTACGCATATATATTCAGTTCGTACGCATATATATTCAGTTCTTACACATATATATTCCGTTCTTACGCATATATATTCAGTTCTTACTCATATATATTCAGTTCTTACGCATATATATTCAGTTCTTACGCATATATATTCAGTTCTTACGCATATATATTCAGTTTCTACGCATATATATTCCGTTTTTACCCATATATATTCAGTTCTTACACATATATATTCAGTTCTTACAAATATATATTCAGTTCTTACACATATATATTCTGTTCTTACGCTTATATATTCAGTTCTTACGGATATATATTCAGTTCCTTCGCATATATATTCAGTTTTTACGCATATATATTCCGTTCTTACGCATATATATTCAGTTCTTACACATATATATTCAGTTCTTAAAAATATATATTCAGTTCTTACACATATATAGTCAGTTCTTACACATATATATTCAGTACTTACACATATATATTCCGTTCTTACGCATATATATTTAGTTCGTACGCATATATATTCAGTTCTTACGCATATATATTCAGTTTCTACGCATATATATTCCGTTTTTTACCCATATATATTCAGTTCTTACACATATATATTCAGTTCCTACACATATATATTCAGTTCTTACACTTATATATTCAGTTCTTTCGCATATATATTCAGTTCTTACGCATATATTTAGTTCTTACGCATATATATTCAGTTCTTACCCATATATATTCAGTTCTTACACATATATATTCAGTTCTTACACATATATATTCAGTTCTTACACATATATATTCCGTTCTTACGCTTATATATTCAGTTCTTACACATATGTATTCCGTTCCTACGCATATATATTCAGTTTTTACGCATATATATTCCGTTCTTACGCATATATATTCAGTTCTTACACATATATATTCAATTCTTACACATATATATTCAGTTCTTACACATATATATTCAGTTCTTACACAAATATATTCAGTTCTTACAAATATATATTCAGTTCTTACACATATATATTCTGTTCTTACGCATATATATTCAGTGCTTACGCATATATATTCAGTTCTTACGCATATATATTCAGTTCTTACGCATTTATATTCAGTACTTACGCATATATATTCAGTTTCTACGCATATATATTCCGTTTTTACCCATATATATTCAGTTCTTACACATATATATTCAGTTCTTACACATATATATTCAGTTCTTACACATATATATTCCGTTCTTACGCATATATATTCAGTTCTTACGCATATATATTCAGTTCTTACGCATATATATTCAGTTATTACGCATATATATTCAGTTTCTACGCATATATATTCCGTTCTTACCCATATATATTCAGTTCTTACACATATATATTCAGTTCTTACACATATATATTCAGTTCTTACACATATATATTCCGTTCTTACGCATATATGTTTAGTTCTTACGCATATATATTCAGTTCCTACGCATATATATTCAGTTTTTTAAGCATATATATTCCGTTATTACGCCTATATATTCAGTTCTTACACATATATATTCAGTTCCTACGCATATATATTCAGTTCTTACAGATATATATTCCGTTCTTACGCATATATATTCAGTTCTTACACATATATATTTAGTTCTTACACATATATATTCAGTTCTTACGCATATATATTCGGTTCTTACGCATATATATTCAGTTCTTACGCATATATATTCAGTTCTTACGCATATATATTCAGTTTCTACGCATATATTCAGTTCTTACGCATATATATTCAGTTCTTACGCATATATATTCAGTTTCTACGCATATATTCAGTTCTTACACATATATATTCAGTTCTTACACATACATATTCAGTTCTTACATATATATTCAGTTCTTACACATATATATTCAGTTCTTACAAATACATGTATATATTCCGTACTAACGCATATATATTCATTTCTTACGCATATATATTCAGTTCTTACGCATATATATTCAGTTTCTACGCATATATATTCCGTTTTTACCCATATATATTCAGTTCTTACACATATATATTCAGTTCTTACACATATATATTCAGTTCTTACACATATATATATTCAGTTCTTACAGATATATATTCCGTTCTTACGCATATATATTCAGTTCGTACGCATATATATTCAGTTCTTACGCATATATATTCCGTTCTTACGCATATATATTCAGTTCTTACGCATATATATTCCGTTCTTATCCATATATATTCAGTTCTTACACATATATATTCAGTTCTTACACATATATATTCAGTTCTTACACATATATATTCAGTTCTTACACATATATATTCAGTTCTTACACATATATATTCCGTTCTAACGCATATATAATTCAGTTCTTACACATATATATTCAGTTCTTACACATATATATTCAGTTCTTACACATATATATTCAGTTCTTACACATATATATTCAGTTCTTACAGATATATATTCCGTTCTTACGCATATATATTCAGTTCGTACGCATATATATTTACTTCTGAAGCATATATTCAGTTCTTACGCATATATATTCAGTTTCTACGCATATATATTCCGTTCTTATCCATATATATTCAGTTCTTACACATATATATTCAGTTCTTACACATATATATTCAGTTCTTACACATATATATTCCGTTCTTACGCATATATATTCAGTTTTTACGCATATATTTTCCGTTCTAACGCATATATATTCAGTTCTTACACATATATATTCAGTTCTTACACATATATATTCAGTTCTTACACATATATATTCAGTTCTTACAGATATATATTCCGTTCTTACGCATATATATTCAGTTCGTACGCATATATATTCAGTTCTTACACATATATATTCCGTTCTTACGCATATATATTCAGTTCTTACGCATATATATTCAGTTCTTACGCATATATATTCAGTTCTTACGCATATATATTCAGTTCTTACGCATATATATTCAGTTTCTACGCATATATATTCCGTTTTTACCCATATATATTCAGTTCTTACACATATATATTCAGTTCTTACAAATATATATTCAGTTCTTACACATATATATTCTGTTCTTACGCTTATATATTCAGTTCTTACGGATATATATTCAGTTCCTTCGCATAAATATTCAGTTTTTACGCATATATATTCCGTTCTTACGCATATATATTCAGTTCTTACACATATATATTCAGTTCTTAAAAGTATATATTCAGTTCTTACACATATATAGTCAGTTCTTACACATATATATTCAGTACTTACACATATATATTCCGTTCTTACGCATATATATTTAGTTCGTACGCATATATATTCAGTTCTTACGCATATATATTCAGTTTCTACGCATATATATTCCGTTTTTACCCATATATATTCAGTTCTTACACATATATATTCAGTTCCTACACATATATATTCAGTTCTTACACTTATATATTCAGTTCTTTCGCATATATATTCAGTTCTTACACATATATTTAGTTCTTACGCATATATATTCAGTTCTTACCCATATATATTCAGTTCTTACACATATATATTCAGTTCTTACACATATATATTCAGTTCTTACACATATATATTGCGTTCTTACGCTTATATATTCAGTTCTTACACATATGTATTCCGTTCCTACGCATATATATTCAGTTTTTACGCATATATATTCCGTTCTTACGCATATATATTCAGTTCTTACACATATATATTCAGTTCTTACACATATATATTCAGTTCTTACACATATATATTCAGTTCTTACACAAATATATTCAGTTCTTACAAATATATATTCAGTTCTTACACATATATATTCTGTTCTTACGCATATATATTCAGTGCTTACGCATATATATTCAGTTCTTACGCATATATATTCAGTTCTTACGCATTTATATTCAGTTCTTACGCATATATATTCAGTTTCTACGCATATATATTCCGTTTTTACCCATATATATTCAGTTCTCACACATATATATTCAGTTCTTACACATATATATTCAGTTCTTACACATAAATATTCCGTTCTTACGCATATATATTCAGTTCTTACGCATATATATTCAGTTCTTACGCATATATATTCAGTTATTACGCATATATATTCAGTTTCTACGCATATATATTCCGTTCTTACCCATATATATTCAGTTCTTACACATATATATTCAGTTCTTACACATATATATTCAGTTCTTACACATATATATTCCGTTCTTACGCATATATGTTTAGTTCTTACGCATATATATTCAGTTCCTACGCATATATATTCAGTTTTTACGCATATATATTCCGTTATTACGCCTATATATTCAGTTCTTACACATATATATTCTGTTCCTACGCATATATATTCAGTTCTTACAGATATATATTCCGTTCTTACGCATATATATTCAGTTCTTACACATATATATTCAGTTCTTACACATATATATTCAGTTCTTACGCATATATATTCGGTTCTTACGCATATATATTCAGTTCTTACGCATATATATTCAGTTCTTACGCATATATATTCAGTTTCTACGCATATATTCAGTTCTTACGCATATATATTCAGTTCTTACGCATATATATTCAGTTTCTACGCATATATTCAGTTCTTACACATATATATTCAGTTCTTACACATACATATTCAGTTCTTACATATATATTCAGTTCTTACACATATATATTCAGTTCTTACACATACATGTATATATACCGTACTAACGCATATATATTCATTTCTTACGCATATATATTCAGTTCTTACGCATATATATTCAGTTTCTACGCATATATATTCCGTTTTTACCCATATATATTCAGTTCTTACACATATATATTCAGTTCTTACACATATATATTCAGTTCTTACACATATATATATTCAGTTCTTACAGATATATATTCCGTTCTTACGCATATATATTCAGTTCGTACGCATATATATTCAGTTCTTACACATATATATTCCGTTCTTACGCAAATATATTCAGTTCTTACGCATATATATTCCGTTCTTATCCATATATATTCAGTTCTTACACATATATATTCAGTTCTTACACATATATATTCAGTTCTTACACATATATATTCAGTTCTTACACATATATATTCAGTTCTTACACATATATATTCAGTTCTTACACATATATATTCAGTTCTTACACATATATATTACGTTCTTACGCATATATATTCAGTTCTTACGCATATATTCAGTTCCTACGCATATATATTCAGTTTTTACGCATATATATTCCGTTCTTACGCATATATATTCAGTAATTACACATATATATTCAGTTCTTACACATATATATTCAGTTCTTACACATATATATTCAGTTCTTACACATATATATTCAGTTCTTACAGATATATATTCCGTTTTTACGCATATATATTAAGTTCGTACGCATATATATTCAGTTCTTACACATATATATTCCGTTCTTACGCATATATATTCAGTTCTTACGCATATATATTCAGTTTTTACGCATATATATTCCGTTCTTACGCATATATATTCAGTAATTACACATATATATTCAGTTCTTACACATATATATTCAGTTCTTACACATATATATTCAGTTCTTACACATATATATTCAGTTCTTACAGATATATATTCCGTTTTTACGCATATATATTAAGTTCGTAAGCATATATATTCAGTTCTTACACATATATATTTTGTTCTTGCGCATATATATTCAGTTCTTACGCATATATATTTAGTTCTGAAGCATATATTCAGTTCTTACGCAAATATATTCAGTTTCTACGCATATATATTCCGTTCTTATCCATATATATTCAGTTCTTACACATATATATTCAGTTCTTACACATATATATTCAGTTCTTACACATATATATTCCGTTCTTACGCATATATATTCAGTTTTTACGCATATATTTTCCGTTCTAACGCATATATATTCAGTTCTTACACATATATATTCAGTTCTTACACATATATATTCAGTTCTTACACATATATATTCAGTTCTTACACATATATATTCAGTTCTTACAGATATATATTCCGTTCTTACGCATATATATTCAGTTCGTACGCATATATATTCAGTTCTTACACATATATATTCTGTTCTTACGCATATATATTCAGTTCTTACGCATATATATTCAGTTCTTACGCATATATATTCAGTTCTTACGCATATATATTCAGTTCTTACGCATATATATTCAGTTTCTACGCATATATATACCGTTTTTACCCATATATATTCAGTTCTTACACATATATATTCAGTTCTTACAAATATATATTCAGTTCTTACACATATATATTCTGTTCTTACGCTTATATATTCAGTTCTTACGGATATATATTCAGTTCCTTCGCATATATATTCAGTTTTTACGCATATATATTCCGTTCTTACGCATATATATTCAGTTCTTACACATATATATTCAGTTCTTAAAAATATATATTCAGTTCTTACACATATATAGTCAGTTCTTACACATATATATTCAGTACTTACACATATATATTCCGTTCTTACGCATATATATTTAGTTCGTACGCATATATATTCAGTTCTTACGCATATATATTCAGTTTCTACGCATATATATTCCGTTTTTACCCATATATATTCAATTCTTACACATATATATTCAGTTCCTACACATATATATTCAGTTCTTACACTTATATATTCAGTTCTTTCGCATATATATTCAGTTCTTACGCATATATTTAGTTCTTACGCATATATATTCAGTTCTTACCCATATATATTCAGTTCTTACACATATATATTCAGTTCTTACACATATATATTCAGTTCTTACACATATATATTCCGTTCTTACGCTTATATATTCAGTTCTTACACATATGTATTCCGTTCCTACGCATATATATTCAGTTTTTACGCATATATATTCCGTTCTTACGCATATATATTCAGTTCTTACACATATATATTCAGTTCTTACACATATTTATTCAGTTCTTACACATATATATTCAGTTCTTACACAAATATATTCAGTTCTTACAAATATATATTCAGTTCTTACACATATATATTCTGTTCTTACGCATATATATTCAGTGCTTACGCATATATATTCAGTTCTTACGCATATATATTCAGTTCTTACGCATTTATATTCAGTTCTTACGCATATATATTCAGTTTCTACGCATATATATTCCGTTTTTACCCATATATATTCAGTTCTTACACATATATATTCAGTTTTTACACATATATATTCAGTTCTTACACATATATATTCCGTTCTTACGCATATATATTCAGTTCTTACGCATATATATTCAGTTCTTACACATATATATTCAGTTCTTACACATATATATTCAGTTCTTACACATATATATTCAGTTCTTACAGATATATATTCCGTTCTTACGCATATATATTCAGTTCGTACGCATATATATTCAGTTCTTACACATATATATTCTGTTCTTACGCATATATATTCAGTTCTTACGCATATATATTCAGTTCTTACGCATATATATTCAGTTCTTACGCATATATATTCAGTTCTTACGCATATATATTCAGTTTCTACGCATATATATACCGTTTTTACCCATATATATTCAGTTCTTACACATATATATTCAGTTCTTACAAATATATATTCAGTTCTTACACATATATATTCTGTTCTTACGCTTATATATTCAGTTCTTACGGATATATATTCAGTTCCTTCGCATATATATTCAGTTTTTACGCATATATATTCCGTTCTTACGCATATATATTCAGTTCTTACACATATATATTCAGTTCTTAAAAATATATATTCAGTTCTTACACATATATAGTCAGTTCTTACACATATATATTCAGTACTTACACATATATATTCCGTTCTTACGCATATATATTTAGTTCGTACGCATATATATTCAGTTCTTACGCATATATATTCAGTTTCTACGCATATATATTCCGCTTTTACCCATATATATTCAGTTCTTACACATATATATTCAGTTCCTACACATATATATTCAGTTCTTACACTTATATATTCAGTTCTTTCGCATATATATTCAGTTCTTACGCATATATTTAGTTCTTACGCATATATATTCAGTTCTTACCCATATATATTCAGTTCTTACACATATATATTCAGTTCTTACACATATATATTCAGTTCTTACACATATATATTCCGTTCTTACGCTTATATATTCAGTTCTTACACATATGTATTCCGTTCCTACGCATATATATTCAGTTCTTACGCATATATATTCAGTTCTTACGCATATATATTCAGTTATTACGCATATATATTCAGTTTCTACGCATATATATTCCGTTCTTACCCATATATATTCAGTTCTTACACATATATATTCAGTTCTTACACATATATATTCAGTTCTTACACATATATATTCCGTTCTTACGCATATATATTTAGTTCTTACGCATATATATTCAGTTCCTACGCATATATATTCAGTTTTTACGCATATATATTCCGTTATTACGCCTATATATTCAGTTCTTACACATATATATTCAGTTCCTACGCATATATATTCAGTTCTTACAGATATATATTCCGTTCTTACGCATATATATTCAGTTCTTACACATATATATTCAGTTCTTACACATATATATTCAGTTCTTACGCATATATATTCGGTTCTTACGCATATATATTCAGTTCTTACGCATATATATTCAGTTCTTACGCATATATATTCAGTTTCTACGCATATATTCAGTTCTTACGCATATATATTCAGTTCTTACGCATATATATTCAGTTTCTACGCATATATTCAGTTCTTACACATATATATTCAGTTCTTACACATACATATTCAGTTCTTACATATATATTCAGTTCTTACACATATATATTCAGTTCTTACACATACATGTATATATTCCGTACTAACGCATATATATTCATTTCTTACGCATATATATTCAGTTCTTACGCATATATATTCAGTTTCTACGCATATATATTCCGTTTTTACCCATATATATTCAGTTCTTACACATATATATTCAGTTCTTACACATATATATTCAGTTCTTACACATATATATATTCAGTTCTTACAGATATATATTCCGTTCTTACGCATATATATTCAGTTCGTACGCATATATATTCAGTTCTTACACATATATATTCCGTTCTTACGCATATATATTCAGTTCTTACGCATATATATTCAGTTCTTACGCATATATATTCAGTTCTTAGGCATATATATTCAGTTCTTACGCATATATATTCAGTTTCTACGCATATATATTCCGTTTTTACCCATATATATTCAGTTCTTACACATATATATTCAGTTCTTACAAATATATATTCAGTTCTTACACATAAATATTCTGTTCTTACGCTTATATCTTCAGTTCTTACGGATATATATTCAGTTCTTTCGCATATATATTCAGTTTTTACGCATATATATCGTTCTTACGCATATATATTCAGTTCTTACACATATATATTCAGGCTTAAAAATATATATTCAGTTCTTACACATATATATTCAGTTCTTACACATATATATTCAGTTCTTACACATATATATTCCGTTCTTACGCATATATATTCAGTTTCTACGCATATATATTCCGTTTTTACCCATATATATTCAGTTCTTACACATATATATTCAGTTCTTACAAATAAATATTCAGTTCTTACACATATATATTCTGTTCTTACGCTTATATATTCAGTTCTTACGGATATATATTCAGTTCCTTCGCATATATATTCAGTTTTTACGCATATATATCGTTCTTACGCATATATATTCAGTTCTGACACATATATATTCAGTTCTTAAAAATATATATTCAGTTCTTACAAATATATATTCAGTTCTTACACATATATATTCAGTTCTAACACATATATATTCCATTCTTACGCATATATATTTAGTTCGTACGCATATATATTCAGTTCTTACGCATATATATTCAGTTTCTACGCATATATATTCCGTTTTTACCCATATATATTCAGTTCTTACACATATATATTCAGTTCCTACACATATATATTCAGTTCTTAGACTTATATATTCAGTTCTTTCGCATATATATTCAGTTCTTACGCATATATTCAGTTCTTACGCATATATATTCAGTTTCTACGCATATATATTCCGTTCTTACCCATATATATTCATTTCTTACACATATATATTCAGTTCTTACAAATTTATATTCAGTTCTTACACATATATATTCCGTTCTAACGCTTATATATTCAGTTCTTACGCATATATATTCAGTTCCTACGCATATATATTCAGTTCTTACGCATATATATTCAGTTCTTACACATATATATTCAGTTCTTACACATATATATTCAGTTCTTACACATATATATTCAGTTCTTACACATATATATTCAGTTCTTACTCATATATATTCAGTTCTTACACATATATATTCCGTTCTTACGCATATATATTCAGTTCGTACGCATATATATTCAGTTCTTACACATATATATTCCATTCTTACGCATATATATTCAGTTCTTACGCATATATATTCAGTTCTTACGCATTTATATTCAGTTCTTACGCATATATATTCAGTTCTTACGCATATATATTCAGTTCTTACGCATTTATATTCAGTTCTTACGCAGATATATTCAGTTTCTACGCATATATATTCCGTTTTTACCCATATATATTCAGTTCTTACACATATATATTCAGTTCTTACACATATATATTCAGTTCTTACACATATATATTCCGTTCTTACGCATATATATTCAGTTCTTACGCATATATATTCAGTTATTACGCATATATATTCAGTTTCTACGCATATATATTCCGTTCTTACCCATATATATTCAGTTCTTACAGATATATATTCAGTTCTTACACATATATATTCAGTTCTTACACATATATATTCCGTTCTTACGCATATATATTCAGTTCTTACGCATATATATTCAGTTCCTACGCATATATATTCAGTTTTTACGCATATATATTCCGTTATTACGCATATATATTCAGTTCTTACACATATATATTCAGTTCCTACGCATATATATTCAGTTTTTACAGATATATATTCCGTTCTTACGCATATATATTCAGTTCTTACACATATATATTCAGTTCCTACACATATATCTTCAGTTCTTACGCATATATATTCAGTTCTTACTCATATATATTCAGTTCTTACGCATATATATTCCGTTCTTACGCATATATATTCAGTTCTTACGCATATATATTCAGTTCTTACGCATATATATTCAGTTCATACGCATATATATTCAGTTCCTACGCATATATATTCAGCTCTTACGCATATATATTCAGTTCTTACACATATATATTCAGTTCTTAAAAATATATATTCAGTTCTAACACATATATATTCAGTTCTTACACATATATATTCAGTTCTTACACATATATATTCCGTTCTTACGCATATATATTTAGTTCGTATGCATATATATTCAGTTCTTACGCATATATATTCAGTTCTTACGCATATATTCAGTTCTTACGCATATATATTCAGTTTCTACGCATATATATTCCGTTCTTACCCATATATATTCAGTTTTACACATATATATTCAGTTCTTACACATATATATTCAGTTCTTACACATATATATTCCGTTCTTACACATATATATTCAGTTCTTACGCATATATATTCAGTTCTTACACATATATATTACGTTCTTACGCATATATATTCAGTTCTTACGCATATATTCAGTTCCTACGCATATATATTTTTAGTTTTTACGCATATATATTCCGTTCTTACGCATATATATTCAGTTATTACACATATATATTCAGTTGTTACATATATATATTCCGTTCGTACGCATATTTATTCAGTTCTTACGCATATATATTCAGTTCTTACGCATATATATTCAGTTCCTACTCATATATATTCAGTTTTTACGCATATATATTCCGTTCTTACGCATATATATTCAGTTCTTAAACATATATATTCAGTTCTTACACATATATATTCAGTTCTTACACATATATATTACGTTCTTACGCATATATATTCAGTTCTTACGCATATATTCAGTTCCTACGCATAAATATTCAGTTTTTACGCATATATATTCCGTTCTTACGCATATATATTCAGTAATTACACTTATATATTCAGTTCTTACACATATATATTCAGTTCTTACACATATATATTCAGTTCTTACACATATATATTCAGTTCTTACAGATATATATTCCGTTTTTACGCATATATATTAAGTTCGTACACATATATATTCAGTTCTTACACATATATATTCCGTTCTTACGCATATATATTCAGTTCTTACGCATATATATTCAGTTCTTACGCATATATATTCAGTTATTACGCATATATATTCAGTTTCTACGCATATATATTCCGTTCTTACCCATATATATTAAGTTCTTACACATATATATTCAGTTCTTACACATATATATTCAGTTCTTACACATATATATTCCGTTCTTACGCATATATATTCAGTTCTTACGCATATATATTCAGTTCCTACGCATATATATTCAGTTTTTACGCATATATATTCCGTTAATACGCATATATATTCAGTTCTTACACATATATATTCAGTTCCTATGCATATATATTCAGTTCTTACAGATATATATTCCGTTCTTACGCATATATATTCAGTTCTTACACATATATATTCAGTTCCTACACATATATATTCAGTTCTTACGCATATATATTCAGTTCTGACGGATATATATTCAGTTCTTACGCATATATATTCCGTTCTTACGCATATATATTCAGTTTCTACGCATATATTCAGTTCTTACGCATATATATTCAGTTCTTACGCATATATATTCAGTTTCTACGCATATATTCAGTTCTTACACATATATATTCAGTTCTTACACATACATATTGAGTTCTTACATATATATTCAGTTCTTACACATATATATTCAGTTCTTACACATACATGTATATATTCCGTACTTACGCATATATATTCATTTCTTACGCATATATATTCAGTTCTTACGCATATATATTCAGTTCCTACGCATATATATTCAGTTCTTACACATATATATTCCGTTCTTACAGATATATATTCCGTTCTTACCCATACATATTCAGTTCTTACATATATATTCAGCTCTTACATATATATATTCAGTTCTTACACATACATGTATATATTCCGTACTTACGCATATATATTCATTACTTACGCATATATATTCAGTTCTTACGCATATATATTCAGTTCTTACGCATATATATTCAGTTCATACGCATATATATTCAGTTCCTACGCATATATATTCAGCTCATACGCATATATATTCAGTTCTTACACATATATATTCAGTTCTTAAAAATATATATTCAGTTCTTACACATATATATTCAGTTCTTACACATATATATTCAGTTCTTACACATATATATTCCGTTCTTACGCATATATATTTAGTTCGTACGCATATATATTCAGTTCTTACGCATATATATTCAGTTTCTACGCATATATATTCCGTTTTTACCCATATATATTCAGTTCTTACACATATATATTCAGTTCCTACACATATATATTCAGTTCTTACACTTATATATTCATTTCTTTCGCATATATATTCAGTTCTTACGCATATATTCCGTTCTTACGCATATATATTCAGTTTCTACGCATATATATTCCGTTCTTACCCATATATATTCAGTTTAACACATATATATTCAGTTCTTACACATATATATTCAGTTCTTACACATATATATTCCGTTCTTACACATATATATTCCGTTCTTACGCATATATATTCAGTTCTTACACATATATATTACGTTCTTACGCATATATATTCAGTTCTTACGCATATATTCAGTTCCTACGCATATATATTCAGTTTTTACGCATATATATTCAGTTCTTCCGCATATATATTCAGTAATTACACATATATATTCAGTTCTTACATATATATATTCCGTTCTTACGCATATTTATTCAGTTCTTACGTATATATATTCAGTTCTTACGCATATATAGTCAGTTCTTACGCATATATATTCAGTTCTTATGCAAATATATTCAGTTTCTACGCATATATATTCCGTTTTTACGCATATATATTCCGTTCTTACGCATAAATATTCAGTTCCTAAGCATATATATTCAGTTCTTACGCATATATATTCAGTTTCTACGCATATATTCAGTTCTTACACATATATATTCAGTTCTTACACATACATTTTCAGTTCTTACATATATATTCAGTTCTTACACATATATATTCAGTTCTTACACATACATGTATATATTCCGTACTTACGCATATATATTCATTTCTTACGCATATATATTCAGTTCTTACGCATATATATTCAGTTCCTACGCATATATATTCAGTTCTTACACATATATATTCCGTTCTTACAGATATATATTCCGTTCTTACCCATACATATTCAGTTCTAACATATATATTCAGCTCTTACATATATATATTCAGTTCTTACACATACATTTATATATTCCGTACTTACGCATATATATTCATTACTTACGCATATATATTCAGTTCTTACGCATATATATTCAGTTCTTACGCATATATATTCAGTTCATACGCATATATATTCAGTTCCTACGCATATATATTCAGCTCATACGCATATATATTCAGTTCTTACACATATATATTCAGTTCTTAAAAATATATATTCAGTTCTTACACATATATATTCAGTTCTTACACATATATATTCAGTTCTTACACATATATATTCCGTTCTTACGCATATATATTTAGTTCGTACGCATATATATTCAGTTCTTACGCATATATATTCAGTTTCTACGCATATATATATTCCGTTTTTACCCACATATATTCAGTTCTTACACATATATATTCAGTTCCTACACATATATATTCAGTTCTTACACTTATATATTCATTTCTTTCGCATATATATTCAGTTCTTACGCATATATTCAGTTCTTACGCATATATATTCAGTTTCTACGCATATATATTCCGTTCTTACCCATATATATTCAGTTTTACACATATATATTCAGTTCTTACACATATATATTCAGTTCTTACACATATATATTCCGTTCTTACGCATATATATTCAGTTTTTACGCATATATTTTCCGTTCTGACGCGTATATATTCAGTTCTTACACATATATATTCAGTTCTTACACATATATATTCAGTTCTTACACATATATATTCAGTTCTTACAGATATATATTCCGTTCTTACGCATATATATTCAGTTAGTACGCATATATATTCAGTTCTTACACATATATATTCCGTTCTTACGCATATATATTCAGTTCTTACGCATATATATTCAGTTCTTACGCATATATATTCAGTTCTTACGCATATATATTCAGTTCTTACGCATATATATTCAGTTTCTACGCATATATATTCCGTTTTTACCCATATATATTCAGTTCTTACACATATATATTCAGTTCTTACAAATATATATTCAGTTCTTACACATATATATTCTGTTCTTACGCTTATATATTCAGTTCTTACGGATATATATTCAGTTCCTTCGCATATATATTCAGTTTTTACGCATATATATTCAGTTCTTACGCATATATATTCAGTTCTTACACATATATATTCAGTTCTTACACATATATATTCAGTTCTTACACATATATATTCAGCTATTATACATATATATTCAGTTCTTACACATATATATTCCGTTCTTACGCATATATATTCCGTTCTTACGCATATATATTCAGTTATTACGCATATATATTCCGTTCTTACACATATATATTCCGTTCTTACGCATATATATTCCGTTCTTACGCATATATATTCAGTTCTTACGCATATATATTCCGTTCTTACGCTTATATATTCAGTTCTTACGCATATATTTAGTTGTTACACATATATATTCAGTTCCTACACATATATATTCAGTTCTTACACTTATATATTCAGTTCTTTCGCAAATATATTCAGTTCTTACGCATATATTCAGTTCTTACGCATATATATTCAGTTTCTACGCATATATATTCAGTTCTTACCCATATATATTCAGTTCTTACACATATATATTCAGTTCTTACACATATATATTCAGTTCTTACACATATATATTCCGTTCTTACGCTTATATATTCAGTTCTTACACATATATATTAAGTTCCTACGCATATATATTCAGTTCTTACGCATATATATTCAGTTCTTACACATATATATTCAGTTCTTACACATATATATTCAGTTTTTACACATATATATTCAGTTCTTACACATATATATTCAGTTCTTACGCATATATATTCAGTTCTTACGCATATATATTCAGTTCTTACGCATATATATTCAGTTTCTACGCATATATTCAGTTCTTACGCATATATATTCAGTTCTTACGCATATATATTCAGTTTCTACGCATATATTCAGTTCTTACACATATATATTCAGTTCTTACACATACATATTTAGTTCTTACATATATATTCAGTTCTTACACATATATATTCAGTTCTTACACATACATGTATATATTCCGTACTTACGCATATATATTCATTTCTTACGCATATATATTCAGTTCTTACGCATATATATTCAGTTTCTACGCATATATATTCCGTTTTTACCCATATATATTCAGTTCTTACACATATATATTCAGTTCTTACACATATATATTCAGTTCTTACACATATGTATTCAGTTCTTACAGATATATATTCCGTTCTTACGCATATATATTCAGTTCGTACGCATATATATTCAGTTCTTACACATATATTCCGTTCTTACGCATATATATTCAGTTCTTACGCATATATATTCAGTTCTTACGCATATATATTCAGTTCATACGCATATATTCAGTTCTTACACATATATATTCCGTTCTTACGCATATATATTCAGTTCTTACGCATATATATTCAGTTCTTACGCATATATATTCAGTTCTTACACATATATATTCAGTTCTTAAAAATATATATTCAGTTCTTACACATATATATTCAGTTCTTACACATATATATTCAGTTCTAACACATATATATTCCGTTCTTACGCATATATGTTTAGTTCGTACGCATATATATTCAGTTCTTACGCATATATATTCAGTTTCTACGCATATATATTCCGTTTTTACCCATATATATTCAGTTCTTACACATATATATTCAGTTCCTACACATATATATTCAGTTCTTACACTTATATATTCATTTCTTTCGCATATATATTCAGTTCTTACGCATATATTCAATTCTTACGCATATATATTCAGTTTCTACGCATATATATTCCGTTCTTACCCATATATATTCAGTTTTACACATATATATTCCGTTCTTACAAATATATATTTCGTTCTTACGCATATATATTCAGTTCTTACACATATATATTACGTTCTTACGCATATATATTCAGTTCTTACGCATATATTCAGTTCCTACGCATATATATTCAGTTTTTACGCATATATATTCCGTTCTTACGCATATATATTCAGTAATTACACATATATATTCAGTTCTTACATATATATATTCCGTTCTTACGCATATATATTCAGTTCTTACGCATATATAGTCAGTTCTTACGCATATATATTCAGTTCTTATGCATATATATTCAGTTTCTACGCATATATATTCCGTTTTTACGCATATATATTCCGTTCTTACGCATATATATTCAGTTCCTACGCATATATATTCAGTTTTTACGCATATATATTCCGTTCTTACGCATATATATTCAGTTCTTACACATATATATTCAGTTCTTACACATATATATTCAGTTCTTACACATATATATTACGTTCTTACGCATATATAGTCAGTTCTTACGCATATATTTAGTTCATACGCATATATATTCAGTTTTAATGCATATATATTCCGTTCTTACGCATATATATTCAGTAATTACACATATATATTCAGTTCTTACACATATATATTCAGTTCTTACACATATATATTCAGTTCTTACACATATATATTCAGTTCTTACAGATATATATTCCGTTTTTACGCATATATATTAAGTTCGTACGCATATATATTCAGTACTTACACATATATATTTCGTTCTTACGCATATATATTCAGTTCTTACGCATATATATGCAGTTCTTACGCATATATATTCAGTTCTTACGCATATATATTCAGTCCTTACGCATATATATTCAGTTTCTACGCATATATATATATTTCGTATTTACCCATATATATTCAGTTCTTACACATATATATTCAGTTCTTACACATATATATTCAGTTCTTACACTAATATATTCAGTTCTTACGCATATATATTCAGTTCTTACGCATATATATTTAGTTCTGAAGCATATATTCAGTTCTTACGCATATATATTCAGTTTCTACGCATATATATTCCGTTCTTATCCATATATATTCAGTTCTTACACATATATATTCAGTTCTTACACATATATATTCAGTTCTTACACATATATATTCCGTTCTTACGCATATATATTCAGTTTTTACGCATATATTTTCCGTTCTTACGCATATATATTCAGTTCTTACACATATATATTCAGTTCTTACACATATATATTCAGTTCTTACACATATATATTCAGTTCTTACACATATATATTCAGTTCTTATAGATATACATTCCGTTCTTACGCATATATATTCAGTTAGTACGCATATATATTCAGTTCTTACACATATATATTCCGTTCTTACGCATATATTATCAGTTCTTACGCATATATATTCAGTTCTTACGCATATATATTCAGTTCTTACGCATACATATTCAGTTCTTACGCATATATATTCAGTTTCTACGCATATATATTCCGTTTTTACCCATATATATTCAGTTCTTACACATATATATTCAGTTCTTACAAATATATATTCAGTTCTTACACATATATATTCTGTTCTTTCGCTTATATATTCAGTTCTTACGGATATATATTCAGTTCCTTCGCATATATATTCAGTTTTTACGCATATATATTCCGTTCTTACGCATATATATTCAGTTCTTACACATATATATTCAGTTCTAAAAAATATATATTCAGTTCTTACACATATATATTCAGTTCTTACACATATATATTCAGTTCTTACACATATATATTCCGTTCTTACGCATATATATTCAGTTCTTATGCATATATATTCCGTTTTTACCCATATATATTCAGTTCTTACACATATATATTCAGTTCCTACACATATATATTCAGTTCT
>JAWPHD010024116.1:0-20162 GCA_037043455.1 Cyrtodaria siliqua
CATTTTATAGGGCATTACACATTGCATTTAAGTTGAATAATTGCGCAAATAAGCTGACGTCAAGGATTTTCACATGGAATTATCTCTGTAACGAACATACCAAGTTTACTCATTATCAAACATGTTGGAGACCCGATTGAGACAAACTTCCAGCTCGAATTTATTGAAAAATTAAACAGTTATTCATGTCGAAATATTGATAAAAATGTTTATAGATGAACAATTTACAATTATATTGTAAAAAACAGATTAAACGATTGTACGTATCGAGTCATTCCATGGCCTACCTCCAAACCAGAAAAAACAACAATAACTATAACGCGATGTAAATACACAGTTGATTACAGTACATAAACAAGGAGAAACACATATGTTTATGGTGGTGGCAACACCGTTGATTACAGTGCAGGTACAACGAGATACAAATATGTTTAAGGTGGTGGCAACACAGAGTTGATAACAGTACATATACAAAGAGAAACACATATGCTTATGGTGGTGGCAACACAGAGTTGATAACAGTACATATACAAAGAGAAAAACATATGCTTATGGTGGTGGCAACACATAGTTGATAACAGTACATATACAAAGAGAAACACATATGCTTATGGTGGTGGCAACACACTGTTGATTACAGTATAGATACAAGGAGAAACAGGTATGTTCATGATGGTGGCAACACAGTTGATAACAGTACATATACACATATAAACAAGTATAGATACAAGGAGAAACAGGTAAAATTATGGTGGTGGCAACTCACTGTTGATTACAGTATAGATACAAGGAGAAACAGGTATGTTTATGATGGTGGCAACACAGTTGATTACAGTACATATACACATATAAACAAGTATAGATACAAGGAGAAACAGGTATAATTATGGTGGTGGCAACTCACTGTTGATAACAGTACAGATACAAGGAGAAACGAATATGTTTATATTGATGTCAACACAGTTACAGATACAAGGAGAAACACATATGCTTATGGTGGTGGCAACACAGCTGATTACAGTATAGATACAAGGAAAACACATATGTTTGTGGTGGTGGCATGTTAATAGTTTAATGATACCTTAGGATATGCATAAGGTATAATTGTGAAAATAATTGTGAAACCAGTCGGATGTATATTCATACACGATTGTTCTATTCCCTAAATAACTCTTCATTCTTGACATGACAATCTGAAATCTGATAATAGCGTTTGGATTCATTGTGTATATTTAGTCCAATGATATTGTTTCTAAATTTGCCAGTTCTGGTAGCCGTGTTTTGCTAGTCAGAAAAGTAACGCCCGCCGCTGACAGTGTTTTGAGATTTTTCAAGTTGGATAGTGATTCAACGAAAACTTTCTCTCTACCCCTATAATTCGTATTCACATTTTCCAATGATAATGTATGAACATTATCCATGATGGGGAATGCTGACATCATGTCCACGTTCTTTATTGTTAGTGTGGTCAGGTTTTTCATATTGGCTAGTGATGTTATGGCTGAGCCGTCATAGTCTCGCACATATTCCAGTGATAATGTTTGTACATTATCCATGATGGGGAATGCTGAATTCATATTTGAGTTCTTTATTGTAAGTGTTGCCAGGTTTTTCATATTGGCTAGTGATGGTATGCCTACGCCGTCATAGTCTCGCATACATTCCAATGATAATGTATGTACATTATCCATGATGGGGAATGCTGACATCATGTCTACGTTCTTTATTGTTAGTGTGGTCAGGTTTTTCATATTGGCTAGTGATGTTATGGCTGAGCCGTCATAGTCTCGCACATATTCCAGTGATAATGTTTGTACATTATCCATGACGGGGAATGCTGACATCCTGTCCATGTTCTTTATTGTTAGTGTGGTCAGGTTTTTCATATTGGCTAGTGATTCTATGAATAAGCCTGAGCCGATAAAGTATCGCTCATATTCCAGTGATAATGTATGTACATTATCCATGATGGGGAATGCTGATATCATGTCCACGTTCTTTATTGTTAGTGTGTTCAGGTTGTTCATATTACCCAGCATTTCGTAAAAAGCTCTCTCATCTTTTACACTGCTCCAGATCATGTTCTTTATTGTAAGAGTGGTCAGATTTTTCATTTTGTTCAGTGAGGTATTGGTCTCGTCATCTGTAAATAAGCGCATATGGTATTTTAAATTACACACACATGAACTGTTTTCCTACCACAGAAAGGATTTCCCGTCTTTCCCTCGGTTCTACCTTAGGAATAAATACTGAAAAGGGGATCCATTGGAAGCATCAAACACAAACAAGAGATACAAGTAGCAGACTCGGTTATATTGAGTCTGTTCATGAGAGGTAATGTAAAGTGCAAAACCTCTAACGCCTCCTAGCACCGACTTAAGAGATATTCTACTTCAAAGCCACAACTATTAGGCCTAATGATCACAAGGGACCAGTCATTAATAACACTAATATTTTGTAGTAGGGGCGACTTTTTACGGCCGCCACACGGCACTCAAGGCTGCTATTGACGAAAGACCAACATTCCCTCAAAATATTCTCCCTTTTTAATTCACCCCATCCAGGAAGTGTACTTTTACTGAGGAAACCAGTCATTGCAACATGATCGAATGCAATTAGCAATACTTTATGGATGTTTAATATTCATTTAACGTTATCTATAAATCAGTTTATGGGTATTCTTAAATACAATATGGATATTTTAAATGCGTATATAAGATATACATTAATGTTCGCAAATGAAGGATATATGTAAACTAGATGTAGTGGTAGGTGAGCCATCGCAGATCACAACCTTTTTGAAGTGCAAGTCAGAGATGCATGGATTATCTCTCCTAGCTCCGTTTTCCGACATTGCATGAACATTTCTCAAAAGTCGCATGCACATTCCTGGCAATATGCCAACCAACCCCCAAAGTTTGTATCTGCCATACATCATGATACACAGTACCATAGCTTCCTAGCAATTTTAAATTTGTAGTGTATTTGACATTTTGACCCCTGGGGCGGGCACCTTGGGGCGGAGTCAAAAATAATTTGCTCTTGCACGTTGTCATGATGTGGGGAAGTCATCCACTAAATTTGGTTGAATTCCGCCTAGTGGTTAATTAGTTGAATTTTTAGTGTATTTGACCTTTGACGTCGTTATGATGTGGTGAAGTACTACACAAAGATTGGTTGAATTTATAAGATATAATAAAAAGAAGAATATTTGAACCACACCGCCCCCCGCCCCCCCCCCCCGCTCCCCCCCCCCACACACACCCCTCCCACATCCCATCCGATGACATTCACCCAACCCTCGGTCGCACATAGGAGGTTGAAATAAAAAAACACGTTTAATATGTTGTGTATCTTTTATAGATGAGTACAAATACAAATATGTATGTACAAATAATAAAAAATAATAGCGTAGTTGAATGTTTAGTGTATTTGACTTTTTGACCCCTGGGGCGGAGTCAAAAATAATGTTGCTCTTGCAACTTGACATGATGTGGGGAAGTCATACACTAAAAGTGGTTGAATTACGCCTAGTGGTTAAGGGGGAGTTACGCAACATTTCACACGGACGGACGGACGGACATGAATACATGATCCTCACCTTTTCTTGAACAAAGGTGGGGATAAGTAATTTTAGATATCCGTAGTTTGACTATGATATAGCTTATAGTCGATTTATTTATATCCGTTTAGTATGTGTTTTTTTCTTCTTTGATGAATGCAAAGCAATCATTTTCATTCATCGATTACTTCAGAATAAATAAGTTAGAGAACGGTAGTGCACCATGCATCAAAATAGATAGAGTCTGTCTCAACTCGTTGGTTATTTAATATAACTCGATGGGCTACTCCTATCTCGGTGTTTAAACCAACTCGCTTGAACCAGACTCGATATATTACATATTGTTACTTCGAGTACAAGATATCCTTAAACAATATGACATGGATATCATTTATGAATTATGGCTATCCATCAAATGTAAAACGTAGGTCACTGTCTGTCATGTTGACTTTTGTTCAAATGCATTTGAAGAGTGCTTGGTTGTCTGAGACTTACGAACTTGTCTAATGAGAAACCTTAACCAAGGTGTGACGTACGTATGAACGGTAAATGGAAACAATATATGACCATATTACAGCTCTACGGTAACAAGAACCCGTCACGCACAGAAATTGATATTTGGACTTAAATGAAATACTCGAAGTAAGCAAACAGTTTGATTGTAAAGGGTCATTAAACAGCTTGCGTGCAGACCTTCCGATATTTGTACATTATGATTGTGAATCTACTGAAATAGGGTCGCCGCAGAAATATAAGTAATATGCACATACCTATTGCACGTGTTTATTACCTTTCCTCGGAGTACGCATGTAAGATTGACATATTACACATAAGGCAGCGTGCAAACATATTTTAGACTAAATAGTGTTATCAATTTCTTGTAATATAATACTTAACTCCGCAATAAAAGAAACTCTGCCTTTATATGAATAGAAGAAAATACAAAATATAAAACTATCTGGAAGCTAGTTTTAAAGATACAGATGGTGGATTAAAGGAATTCCGTAATAATTCGCCATTAAGTCTGAAGGTTACATTTCAGAATGGGTCAATTAATCAAACACGCCCCTTATTTTTTAATATCTTTATATATTTACATTAATTTTTAATTAATACTTTATTTCTTCATTTTTCATCAATTTGTGCGCACAATATGACCTATTTATGTGTCGACGTGCCGTAAAACACCATTCATTCGTTCAGTAACAGAGGCACCAGAGGCAGATTCGAATTAATTGGTTTAAATTAAAAGGCGTACATTATTTAGTTTTTTTTAGTAAGGATTCATGTCATACTTGTAATATAACTAAACTGTACCATAATATTGGAAATCCAACACAGCAACATCTTCTGATTCTTTCATTAAGAACTTATCGTCTTTCAGAGAAAGAGACGCACTCGATGGCTGCGACGGAGCAGAAGGTAGTGTACCCTGTGAAAACATAAAACAGATAAACGCTCGGCCTAAATGACTAAAAAAATCAGTTTGAAACTCTGCATGTGAAACGGATTTTAGTTTACACCACTATCGCAGAATTTGAAATGCTTACTTATTCAAATCCGAGAATCGTAACTGGTACAATCTAATCGGAGAAAATCAATCTATTTCTGGTAAAGTACAGTTTAAAAACGTACCATTTATTCACACGCAAAGTGATGTCTGACATTCAGAGTAATGATGATACAAACTAATCAAAGTAAAATAGTGATTTTAGCAATGAAATAACAGTGGTATTATATACGTGTGAAATATAGTTTTATTTTTTCACTGACGGAACTCCTTTTTTTTTAATATCATAAACATTTTTTGTTATTTGTTTAGAAAATAACTCATTCATATATATCATTCGACTGTAAATGAAACTAATAAAATGAGCTATAGTTTTTAAAACTGTTCAAGTATTTCAGAATTGTTGTCATTTACAGTGAAAAAGGAAAAATGTCAGTGTTTTACTGAAGTTGCTATGAAACTGCATTGTATTGGAACTGAATTGAATTGAATTGGAGTTTATAGTCGCACCAACAGCTAAGGTCATATGGCGACTTTCCAGCTTCCATTGGTGGAGGAAGACCTCAGGTGCCCCTCCGGGCAATTTTCGTGCACGGGCGGGCAAGCAAGCTGGATAGCTTCCTCACATAAAGATTCCTAGGCCCCTGAGGGATCGAACCTACAGCGGTGAGGGGCAAGTGATTTCAAGTCAGAGACGTTAACCACTCGGCCACGGACGTTCCGCATTGTATTGGAAATAACTTAACTAAGAAAATGAGTCATAGATTATTGAAATCGGTTAAGTAATTTAGAAGTTATGGGGAATTAAAAACAGCAATTTTGTCATACTAAAACAATGACGGCGTTAATTTTATATTTATTTTTCTACATACTGCAGTACACTTTGATTATAAAGCATAAAATAAAAAGATCGTTTGTTGTTTCACCGTTAATAACAGATTATTTTTTATCTCGAACTGATCAAACTTCAATATTTTCACACATGCTTCGCATTCCTGAAAATATAAAGTTTTCACACTTCTCAATGAAATACAATCTGTTATTCACTCCAAAATAACAAATATCCTCTCTGTATTAAATGAAGTGTTGTCCGAATCGTAAATCGATAAATTCTGTAAGATTTGAAAAAAGTGCTTGAAGCAGCTCCACTTCTTGTTGTCTCTAGATTCTACTTACTCCAGCGAACCCTTCTGTCATCTCAATAAAACGGGACAGTGCAAATAAAAAAATCCCCGCCATGAACTATTCTCTAACCAACAAGGTAGCATTAATATGCAATATAAGTAAACCACAAAGATACTCGTGTATATAATAATACAAAAAACAATGGCATAGAAAGCCACGAAGAAGTTACTCAATGACTTAGCAGAAGCCAGAGTAACAAGAGAACAAACCATTGAGGGCAAGACAAGACAAGATTGTAGACAAACATCAAACGTCACCGTCCTTTTGAGCTTTAGGTAGGCGTCATCATAGGGTCCACAGCCTGTCCGGTCATCGCACAATTAAAGAGGAAAGCATAGTGACGAACTGTAAATGGGTCCACCACCAAGTATGCAGTGCGTTGCAAAATGATGGCGTCATAACCTCTTTTGGTAAACCTTTTAATACGTTTAGCAAAGATAGTGACCAAGGATCTTACGAAGTTTGTAAATCACGTCACCATAGACGTCAGGTTGTGATAGTCCTTGTCGCAGAAAAGTTCTTAAATTACTTTTATATTTGGAAAGAAGATCAGGGTTACGATAATAAAGTCCTATGTCCCTGGATGTCAAAAGGGCTGATGCAGAAGTTACACACTGGGCCATACGATAGTAAACAGGGGAAATACCTCGTTACCCTCTTGCATGTAAATATGGACTATACTGCATCGATAATGATAACATGTCTTATGTTTGATATGAAACTAGCTTACTTAATTGTTTAAATAATAAACTATTTGTATGTATATTACTATAAATACTTTAAAACAAAATTCATAATAAACATTTTCTAATCGGTCATTTATATATAATTTCAGTGATTCACACGTATTGATGTAACTTGATAATGTGTGAAATAGCTATTTGCACAGGACTTTGTATATCTTTTGAAACGTCAACACACTTACAAAAATAACACACGGATACGGCAATAAATAATCAATATCACTGAAAAACGTATGAAAGGAGCAATTTGGAAATCGTCGAACACGATAAATACAAAACATACTGCAGTCTCCGTTTGATGGAGACTGTTCGCGAAAACCATAACGCAAGATAAAACAAAGAAACAACGATAGGCATCGGATTGTTTTTGGTATTGCATCCCAGTTAGGCAAGTTGGACTTAAACACGCCATGTTTTAGCTGCATGTGACTGACCCTTACGAATTGAAGGTAACACTCCATAAGAGGGGTAAAACCTTTAATACAGTAGTTGCAATACTTACACATGCATATAATTCCATATACACTGAACACATTTTAAAATCGGTTACCTATAGATATGCATATACATAGTTTGGCTTATATTACTTTTGCCTTCTCGTTTGTCTGTTTGCGTGTTTGTTTTTGTGTTTTGTGAATGACTGTCGTCATTGAATGCTACTTTCCCTGTCCGATTTTTATATCTTTCCGTTTTTTTATAGTTGCTGATGTTCAGATTGTAAAAACAATTTTTCTGATCACATATTTCTAGCCATACCACCATACCGCAGCTTATGTGTTTGCAAAAAAAAATCCGAAATCAAGAACGATAACCTTAAATTACCCGAGTTTCGCAAGATATATGATCCAAATATTTTCAAGTTTCGTTTTGATATCAATTGAATTTCGTTCTTTATCAATGGGTAATTTGTATGAATTCCTATCAGGGATTTACCATTATTCTTAAAAGTCTAGCAGGTCGATGAAGTATATTCCGGGTCATTCATCATCGATTATAAAGAACACATGCGTTTTTATTTGAAAGTTCAATGTCTAGATTTTTCTAAAGAGATAATGTAGCAATGACACAATGGGCTCTTACCCTTCCAAAACAGGGAGAAAACTCATAACCACCTCCACCCTCCCCGCATGTAAATTTGGACTATGACGCATTCGCTTTGACACAATACGTCATGTTTTCCTATCAAGATACATTTCTTCGAGTTTTAAATAATGAAATATTGACGTTTCATAAATAAAGTATGTGAACAACGTATTTTGTAATTATTTATAACTAGTGATAATTGTGTGTCTTTATATCATAAATATGAAAGTCATGTAGCTACGTACACGGTTACATTTGTATTCGAAAAATGTAAACATATCAAAGAAACTTATGCATATTATACCATGAGCCATACAATTTTTTCCATCTCAAGGGACAAATTCTTACTAGTACCATGTAATTGAATAGCTTGTAGAGAAACAAAAAATCCATGATAGCAGTGCTAACACGGTAGCTGATTCCTGTTATTAGAGTTATCTCCCCCTTTTAAATAAAAATCTGATTTCTTTAAAAAAAAGATTCTCTGAAACTACAATAGCTACAGGTCCAATATTGTGCATGTTTAATAGGGTTAGGGTCCTCTACCAAGTACTTTTAAAATGGTGACCCTGGGGTCAAATATGGCCCATTCCATTCGATCTTTGGAGATCGCTGAGCCCGATACTTATATTTAGTTATCGTTGGTACATTTTCACTTTTTTTTGTTTTCTTACATAATTTTTGATTCGGTGGTTCCACTACTCCGGCCGATAATAGGCTCTGGGTATTGTTTAACCACTCATAGGATATGTTGTTTGCTTTTTAATTTAGTCTTTTGGCTGTTACTTGTGATACGCAGGCTTCATAATCGCTGTTCCCAACTAAATTCCATTATGTTTATTTCGCTCTTAATTTAATTTATTAGATACTGGGACCATACGCCGTACGACATGGGGAAGTAGTGCACTCCATGTCCACCGCCATATGCTTGCCATCTTCTGGATGGTTAAAATTGTGTACTATTGATTTTATGAATATTGAATTCTGCTCAACCCGGGGCTAGAGGGCGTGAGCGGTAGCTAGCATAATTTCACTACCGCTCATGAACAGTCTCAGTCAAACCGAGACTGCAATATTTCGTATGTGTCGTGCTCGGCCGTTTCCAAAGGTCCATTATCATACTCTTTTACATAGAGTTATGAAGGAAAAGTTAAAACAAAGTCTTCTTCTCTAAAACCGTAAGAGCTAAAGGTTTAAAATTATGCATGTAGCATAAGCGTATGGTCCACTAGCACATTTGTTTAAATGGTGACACTGGGATCATATTTGGCCACGTCCAAGGGGTCATATATTTATATAGAGCCATAAAGAAAAATCTTTAAAAAAATCAGAAAAGAGCCAGCGTTCTAATATTTTGCATGTAACATAAGCTTATGGTTCTCTATCAGTTTTATTCAAATCATGACACGGGAGACAAATATGGCCCGGTCCCGGGAGTCACAGTTTGACAAAGAGTTATATAAGAAAGTCTATATGCATATTGTTCTCTGAAACTACAAGAGGAAGTTGCATGTAGCATAAGAGTATTGTCCCCCTAGATTTACGATGCCACATTTTAGTTGTATGCTGATGCGGTGGATAGCACTAGCGTCATGACATACAGAGTACCCTGGTTCAAACCTCACTGACGCCATTGAAATTTGTGTCGTGTGTTCTTGAGCAAGACACTTGCCCTTTTTCTCATCCATCTGATGCGGACGTAAACCGGGCGGGCTCGTGTATCGCATTTTTTCCTCTCCGATCACGTTAAAGAAACATAGGACTCTTTTCGTTAGTAAAAGTAGGGCAAGTTCCTAGATTCCTATGTATCCTTCCCAACTCTCTCTCTCTGAGGTGGCTCTAAATAACCTTATATGTGTTGATGAACCATTAAACAACATTCAATTCTGTTTCTTTAAAAGTGCATATTGAAAAGTCTCACCCACAAAATAAAGAGGTTCACATTTTCTAAGTATCGAGTTTCGAGTAGAGAATATCGAGTTTCGAGTGGAGAAAATCGAGTTTCGAGTAGAGAATATCGAGTTTCGAGTAGAGATAATCGAGTTTCGAGTAGACAGAATCGAGTTTCGAGTAGACAATATCGAGTTTCAAGTAGAGAAAATCGAGTTTCGAGTAGAGAAAATCGAGTTTCGAGTAGACAATATCGAGTTTCGAGTAGAGAAAATCTAAGTTTAAAAATAACCAACAGAAAACAGTCAAATATAAGCAGCAATGGTGTTATAGAGGCAGCAGACATGTATCGAAGTATTTTCATCTTTATCTTATAATCACATCTGTCTTATTAATACCCTTACATAAGCCCTTGTAACAGTAACATCAAGTTTCCAAGTTTATTTTGTACAATATATATATAATATAAAATGATGATTCGTGATCTTACTCCAGGACAAAAAAAACCCCAGATTGTTTCAATGATCGTTTGGGATTGATAATTGACTCTTGATAATTAATATCCGGGAACCTGCCCTTCTCTTACTTGCGGATATATTCATATGGATCTTTAACGTGCTCGGAAGAACCGGCTTTTCGTCCACATGCGATCATTTAATCATTTCTTCTTGAATTTCTTCGTGAATTCTAAAATAATTTTGATTATGCAGAGCACACCTAGTGATTACCTCTACTATGCGAGCCATTTCCTCCGCCGCTAATACCTGAGGCATATGCATATAATCAATGTCCGTTCAGTATTCACAAACAAATGATACTTTCATATAACCTTTCGTTATAAATGAATAAATTGCTTTATTTTTATTTTTATGAATTTAACCAAGTGGTGGGAGTGGGGACGGAGCCGGCGCGCGCCCCACGAATACTGACAAAAACATTTGGGTTTGTGTAGACTTCCTATTGCGTTTGGTTCTGAAATAAAATGAATAGAAGAACTTGAAAATACCACAATAAAAAACCCCCATTAGTTTGTAATGTATATACAGTATTGGTGAGATATGCTCGGTTACATTTTATAAGTATAAATCTCTCTTCTGTCAATGTCTCTGTCTGTCCTGTCTCTGGCTCTCTCTCTCTCTCACTCTCTCTCTCCGCTTATATATGACTTAATATATGAGGATGCGCTCTCTTCTTACCTCAGTATACGGTGCCGGTCTTATAACGCATTTGTGAACATTAATACGGGATGCGTTGCCGTACACGCGATTGACCTTATTTGTTTCCATTAAAACACAAATTAAAAGCATACTGTGTGTCATTCAAGGCATGTCCAATGTTGATAGGGAATGACAAACTCCAAATTAGATGCAAAGCTTTTGGCCAACTGAAGTGATTTCACATAAAAAATGTTATTGCAATTTGATTTTCTTGAAAGAAGACACAGCCTTTTTGTTTTCTCTATTTCTAAAAGTCCTTTCAAAATTGTCGCATATTTATTGCATATATAATTATCTTAGATGTATAGGTGTTCCGTGAACGGTATCTTTTTTTTTGCTTACGCCTGTAATTCTTCATTTTTGTCGTTTTTATCGAGTGAATCCATGGGTATGATCCCCATTAGGATGCGGTGCTGATTCGGCCAGGATAAAATCAACGCATCAAGCCGCAGCAAAGATACGGTCATCCTTGTCATATGCTTTACTACATGCTGGAACGCTTTATTAGAGCATGGGAACAAATATTTACTTAAAGCTACAGATTCTCTATATCAATCGATTTCTTCTTTGTGAGCGTGTATTTATTTGTAACTCCATGTTCACCAGTTAATGTCGAAATCAGGTATTTAAGCGAGGAAATATAGCTCAGGAAATCATTTACTGTTTATACATCGACCAGTGCACATCGTACCTATACACAGGTAACAGTAATTTTCACAGAAAATAAAGTTAGCCTCTTTCGGGGCTTGAACACTCGACATTCTGATTTCATGTCCGGCGCTCTATCCACTGAACTATAACGCTACTGGTGAAAATAGTATACCAACTACCATTTATTATGAGGCAAAATAACTTAACGTATTTGAACGCAACTCAAGATCGATCAATAACTATGTTGTCCATCTTGTCGCACGTGTAAATTTTACATTACCTGGTGTAATACTGTATGTTATCAATATGAAACTAACACGTTGCCTCAAAATAACCAGATCTCGACTTGTTATTTAGCGCTTGATGTGTTTGTGTGTGCGCGTTTGATATTACGGAATGCATATTTAGTGTTAGTGTTAAAAATGCTACAACATACAATAAATAGCCGTGGTCTAGTGTTCAGCGATCAGCCTTGAAAACTTACAAGTGCAAGGCTGTGGTTCAAATCCCGTTCCGGGCAACTATTTATCACATATTCTGAAGCCGTATATTTATCGATGTTACCTGTACGGAGGCCCAATAGAAATGTGAAATTTTAGGTGATGATTTCTAAGGTTTAAAGTCCATCTACCATTTGAGGCCCCGGGAAGAATCCCCCGTTGACTCGGCAGTCTACTTGAAGCAGATATAGTGCTGCCACACTGGAATACCACGCCGTAGTACATGATACCCCACCCAGACACAGTATTCTGACACCGGGTTGACCAGACGTAGAACTACCCATTTTTTGCTTGTCAGGCATGGGTTACAAGTAACTACTCATTTTTAAAGTCTTTGGTAAGACGCGGTCAGGGACTCGAACACACGACTCCCGAATGGAAAGCAGACACTATAACCACTTCACCACAATGCTTCGGTAAATTTTACGCATCGATTTCTGCTCTATATACCGACTTTTGGGTTGTTCGTCGATTTGAAACTACTTCACACGTCACTCATTCATATTCATGAGTTATTACCAATTAAAATAGGGACTGTGTAGCTTTAAGCATGGGAATGCTCTACTAGAGCGTAGCGTAGAACATTTTATACTAGAGCGTTCAAACGCATTACTAAGAGAACGGACACATGGCACCTATTGAGCTTTTGAATGTTTTTACTACAACTTGGATACGGTTTACTAAAGCATTGTAACGCTCTGTTAGAGCATGGGAACGCTTTACAGCATAGGAAAAGCTTTACAAAAGTGTGTGAATGCTCTACCTAGAACGTGGGAACATGTTATTCTAGAGAGTTCAAAACGTTAATACTCACCATTCTTACAATTATTTTGTCTCTCAGACCTGATTTTCTCTTCTCGAACTCGAATTTCTCTACTCGAAACTCGATTTCCTCTACTCGATACTCGATTTTCTCTACTCGAAACTCGAATTTCTCTACTCGAAACCCGATTTTCTCTACTCGATACTCGATTTTCTCTACTCGAACTCGACGTTCTCTTCTCGATTTTCTCTACTCGATTTTCTTACTCGAAACTCGATTTTGTCTACTCGATACCTGACTTTCTCTACTCGAAACTCGAAGTTTGGTATATCTAAATCTTTGTAACAGTACACTTTGCCATGCTCTAGATGGAGATAACCGTGCCCTAAGTGGATTTGGTGTCACTAGCTACGCTGAGACTTACCGAGCCCCCCCCCCCCCCCCCCCCCCCCCCCCCCCACCCACACCCACACGCCTCTCCTCGTTCCTAAATTCATGAGTGCACATGTAAACCGGTTAACTTCCATAAATCAAGGGGGGAAAGTAGCATGATTAAACTTACTGCAGATCTATTGATTGTTTTATTCAAGCATTTAACAATTTCCTTGATACTCAACTTGTAAATAATACACTAATCATTGAAATTCAAAGGTGCGGATATTTTCACAAAAATCGCACGAATATGTCACAAATTTGTTGCAATATACGTTGGCATCGTCTACCCCTAGTAGAGCAAAACGTATTTTTCACATGTTATAACAGCACGAAAAAAATAGCAATAAATGAATTGTTTAGACGAAAACGCCACATGTACATACAGATGGCGAAAATATTACATTATTAAAAAAAATAGGCGGAGCACAACACAAACATGGACAGAACAGACCAGAACAGAGAATGGAACATGAACAGAACAGAATAGAATAGAATAGGATAGATAGAAATAGAATAGATATAATTCCCATTAATGGAGTGCAGTTTTTAACACTCATTCCGGGTAACTGCGCGCGCATCCAATCGCCATATGACGTCCAAGCCCTGATAAAATAGCTCGGCACATTTCGGTATACCGATCACGTGACTGGTTCAGTCCGGCACATCCCGATCGCAATACGAAAAAGTGCACCAACATGTATTAATTTGGGCTTGTGTACAGCTGTACGGTTGTCCGTTTTAGGTTTTCTCTCATACGATCCATTAAGAAAGTGACGGCGAAGCGCGAAAATAACTTGAAATTTTGAAATCGTGTTCTTCGCGCTTCCCCAGTGCGGTCTTCGTGCTCCATCATCGTGATTCGTGCGATTGCCTAAGGACGATGCTCCAGCTGCGATGACGATGCGTGATAGTGCAATGGCGATACGTGATGGTGCGATGGCGTTGCGCGGCCATGGCAATGGCGATACGCGAAGTTTTACAATAGTGGATGCGCAAAGGCGGTACCAGAAGATGTAATGACGATGCACGAAGATGCATTGGCGATGCCCGAAGGTGTGATGGCGAAGCGCAAGGTGCGATGTCGTTGGCGCGAATGTGCAATGGCGATGCGCCGATGGTGACAGCCACCGCATCTTCGCACTTTCGTCGTCGCATCTTTTCCGCTTCGTTATCGAAACATCGGGCTTCTCTAGTCTTTTTTTATGTTAGTAAGACATGACAGACCTAACGATATGTATTGATAAAAATTATTTACATCATTTGGGTCCCCCCCCCCCCCCGTTAAATGGGAGAGTTTTAATAACTTGCGTTTGATGCAAAATTAACATAGAACAGTCCTTAAAGGTAAAATCGCGTGACGTTTACCATATTTTAATGGTTACATTTGTGTCCGTAAACGAAACAAATGAAAATATCCCCAAAAAAAACCAGGTAAATCCCTTTCATAAAGCCCAGTACCTACAATTGTGTCCATACTACATAGGGTGCCTCTGCTCCTAAAAATTTAGGGACTCATACATGTATGTCCATGTTATGTAGACATAATATCAAATAATTTCGATGCACGCCCCTCAGTATTATATAAAATTCTCGCTCGATTCGCTCGATCGCTCGCTCTACGCATAATGACTAATGAGTGTCTAATTAACACATTGTTAAATCCGTTTATTGAAACGGACTTTTTTATTCATGCATGTCAATGTTTACTGGTAGATAAAATATCAATAACAATTTCGATGCACGACCCAGTATATTTTTTTTCCGCCTCGTATCCGCTCGCTTGACGCATTAATGCTAATGAGTGGTTTAATTAACAAATTGTTAAAAACCTTTATTTAAAACGGACTTTTTTTATTCATACATGTATGTTTGTTACTTGTAGATAAAATATCAAACAATTTCGATGCACGCCCTCAGTATAAAGGAAAGGTCTCGCTCGCTTCGCTCGCACTACGCATAATGACTAATGAGAGGGTTTAATTAACTCATTGTTAATTCCTTTTTTTGAAAACGGACTTTTTTTTATTCATACAATGTATGTCCCATGTTACTGTAGATAAAATATCAAACAATTTCGATGCACGCCCTAAGTATAATTTTTTTTTTCGCTCGCTTCGCTCGCTCGACGCATAATGGCTAATGAGTGTTTTAATTAACAACATTGTTAAATCTCTTTTATTTGAAAACGGCCTTTTTTATTCATACATGATGTCCATGTTACTGTAGAAAAGATCAAACAAATTTCGATGACGCCCTCAGTATAACAATTTTTTTTCGCTAGCTACGATACCCGCATAATGGCTAATGAGTGTTTAATTAATTCCTTTTATTTGAAAACGGACTTTTTTTACCCTTATCAATGCAACTACCGCAACCGTTTTATGAGGCTCGAAAAGGACCCGAAAAATTTACCAAAATCATACGCCCCCCTAAGCTGAAATCTGGATCCGCCCCTGTACAGTGTGCTAACTAAGGTAGAATATTTGGCATTATTTGCTAAATTATGGGCCATAACTCCTGTCCATACCTGTACGATCTGGGCCCATAATCGATGTTGGCCGAGATATATTTGGTCATATATGTTTTGTCCAATTGGTCAAGATTGCTTGAAAAAGTGTGGCCGCTAGACTGTTAACATACCAATAATAAGCGATAAACTGTATCCTGTCAGCTGGCTGTGAAAAATACGTTCGTGCGAAAAAGTAAAAAAATGTCAAACGTATATGTCACATTCGATTACTGATATTTACGGCGTATTTGTAACAAAAGTGTGAAGAATTCGCACGAATTTCCTCACACGTGTAAAAATTCGTTTCTGTGAAAATTTACTCGTTCAACATACGTCTATTATACGTCATTATTTACGTCACGTGAAATTCATACGTGTCAAATGCCAAAAAAAGAATACTTTATAGAGAAAGCGGTGAATGGAATAACAAACAATCTACTTAAAATAGATCATTACTATTTTTTTACTATGAAATCATGCGATAAAATATTATAATTGTGTTCGGCTCGCGTAAAGACGTAACATACATTAGAGTTTGATCTGTGATTATTCATCATTGTGCTAATATATCCGACATCCTCAAATGGGCGATCGCATTCAAATTTTGAGACCTCGGTATTGTCTACTAAAGCTACTGTAAGGTTGCTTTTCTCCCACCCGAAAGTCGATATCTCTACTCGAAACTCGAATTCTCTACTCGAAACTCGATATTGTCTACTCGAAACTCGATATTTTCTACTCGAAACTCGATTTTCTCTACTCGAAACCGATATTTTCTACTCGAAACTCGAATTTGTCTACTCGAAACTCGAATTCTCTACTCGAAAATCGATTTTGTCCACTCGAAACTAGATATTTTTCTACTCGAAACTCGGATTTGCTACTCGAACTCGATATCCCTACTTCGGAAACTCGAAGGAAAAGAATCCCTCCAAAATAAGGGTAAAACTATACATTTTATCACAAAAATATTTTGGAGAAAATACTCATACTGAGATCATATGATGACCAGTTTAAAAGCATACAATTCTTGTCATGTTGCATTGTTACTGTATGTTATGAAAGAGTAAAACCGCACATTTTTAAATTCCTTTGGACTGTTTGTGTCGTTTGTGCAATAAATGTCTCTATCAGACATTTTATTAATATTGATATTGCAGTACTGTGAGAAGGCTTGTACTCAAATTCGGCGTGTGTATCACTGAACAAATATATTGCAATGCCATGAACGTTTGAACGTTGCATACTACATATTTTCCTGAATCTATACTAGCAATCTCTACTTCATATAATACTATCATATTAAATCATCATTAGAAAGGATGTAAATTAGTGATTCTTATAAGTTTACACATATAATGTAAACAACATTGAATAAAACTAAATGAATAAACAGTGTGTCAATAGTAGTGTGGGGTAAATTGACTTATATTTGAAGTAAAATGGAGATTTTAAAACAGATTTCCTATTCTATACAGTGCTTATTTGTTCTTTAAATAACTAAATTGAATTGTAACCTTAATTGCATCGTTTAAAAATACCCCAATATTATTTCACACAAGCATGACATGCAAAAATGAACATCAAGGACAATTAGATGAAAGCGCTACAATGATAACCTATTAATGTTATTATATTTTTTTTATAAGCTACCGTTCCAGATTGCTTTCATGGAAAAATGAAATCTACATACATTGTTCTTTTCAAAAAGTGATGGTAGAATTTGTCCCCTTGAGTTGGTAACAAGTATCGAACAATTTTGGGTCCTGGCTCAGGCCTATATAACAATATGGACTGTTTTTCGTATTGCATCCCCTCTAAAAAGTCTGAGTAGTAATTGAAACTCAAGCATAGAGCTTCTTTATCATTAAGTTATTGGTTCGCTATATTGTGGGAGCACTTTGAAAATGTTTTTTGTTTTAAAAAAGGCAGAGTATTCTCATTATAATTGGCATTCCCTTTAGGGGTAATATAAAAAAGCCAGCAAAGGTAGGTGGGAAGAACTATTTTGGCCGGGGTGCCGGGTGGAGGGCTGAGAGCTACTTAATAAAAAAGGCAGAAGAGATGGGGTAAAGTAGGGAAAACAACTTCTGGTTGAGGTACTTGTTTCCAGGATGGATTGGTCGATTCAAAAGGAAGAGAGAGGTTAATAAAGATCCGCGGACTGTGGGTGGTGTGTGTGTGTTTGGGGTGTTGGAGTGGGGGTTGTGTGTTGGGAACATTACTTCGGAGGTGACTCTCTTGATAGGCGAGTGGTATGCGTGTTTGTACGAGTAGCATTATCTTTGGAAGGGTGTGATTTGTACAATTTGAGTTTATAGTCATTCCTTGGTGAGGCTAAGGGATATAATCTGACCAGACTATTGCGGATGTGGTGGGTCTGAATTATGACCAAAATCAAACTGTGTTTGTATGTTGGCACAGGTAAACGTAGAAACACAGATTAAAAAGTCGAACAGAATGTAGAACTCAAGGCAACAGTCAACCAAAAACACGCATAGAAACAAACACAATTACAAATGAATAAAATGCAAGGATATGACACCTCAAACATAAACGGGTTGGACAACATGGCTACCACCTTATAATGGTCAGTGACAAAAAAGGGCCCTGGATGGGTACGGACATGTATATATTTACGCTCAATATGTACGGGTATACTGTATACATGTTGAAACAAAAGCTTTGTCGTATAGTAACTAAATTGCGCATGTACAATGTATATGTATTATATCATATACATGTTTCATTACAATTGCTTTTTGATTGTGAATGATTGTGGATGAAAATGAAACAGAGTCCCATTTATATACGTACAGTTAAACTACACACTTCTTAACCTGTACTCCAGTTGTGTTAAAACAAACTGAAGCATCGTAATCTAAAATAAATTCATTTTCTAAAAGTCATTCTTACTTTCTAAAGAACACCATGACATGTGCTAACAATTACAATTGTGGATCGAAGCCCGCTAAAATCACAACAGTAAAGATTACACAAAAAAGATAATGTACATGTATGATAAAAATCATAAATATAACCTATTGTATATATAAAACGAAATTCCCGTCTTAAACAAAACTTGCAATCTTTAATTACATCCCTTTAAACTTAATATCAAGTTGAAGATCAGGTTAATGTTATACAAGGTAAACATTTCAAATTTCGAAAATTGCTTTTGAAAACTAATAGTTTAATATAGAAAAATTTAGTAAACGGGTTTTGATTATCACTAAAGTTCTAGCGGATTTTGTAAATATGAAACTAGGTACAGGTACGATATACTGTTGAAGATACACTGTTGGTAGCCCCAATGAAAACGAGAGTGCATCTCTTGTCGCAGATTTGTTTTTGTACTTTTATCAAAGAGAATTATTGTTGAGTCTTTCAACCGATATCATGCAGATTTTATGGGAAGCCTCGTATAACATCTCCAGGTACCTTGGTGATATTAAAAAATGCCACACCCCTTTCTTTCAATAAGGTTAATATATGTGCTATCTTCCTGTAAGAGCTTCAACTCAGCAGAGTATAACATTTCTGACACTGTCTCTTGCTTCTCGATTTTCATCTTTCTATTGGAAAGCTAAGGCAAGAGAGATCATTTCAATATTGACATTGTTAATTATCCCTACTTTATACGAGGGATGTTCTCCGGTCACTTTCTTTAGGGTCTATTTCCTCAAGGTATTTGTCTATTTTGTGTAAATAAGTGTAAACTCGGTCAGGGAAATGTAACTACCACCTGAAAACATGCAACCAAATGCACGACAAATTAAATTATAAGAAAACAGAAGCAAAGTGTCTGAAAATCACAAATATAAAAAGTTGAACACATTGTTACCGCTTTGGAAAGGTAGTGGACGCTGGGGGTTTAAACGAGGTTCTAGGGAAGAAACCAAAACCTTTTATCATTTAGGGTCAAAAACCAATTAGACAGGGATGTCTCAAATCAACTTCTTATGGTGTCTATGCTTCTCAACTTATTCAGTATTTTCGTCATTGAGTACTTGTTTTGTGGCTTTCCAGACATATTTTTTATATAATATGTTATGATCATATTATGGGTTATACTTATAATTGCCTATTAATACTGCCTTGTTTCTAGAGTAAA
>JAWPHD010024117.1:0-20160 GCA_037043455.1 Cyrtodaria siliqua
TCTTACACATATATATTCAGTTCTTACACATATATATTCAGTTCTTACACATATATATTCAGTTCTTACGCATTTATATTCCTGTCTTACGCATATATATTCATTTCTTACGCATATATATTCCGTTCTTACTCATATATATTCAGTTCTTAGGCATATATATTCCGTTCTTACGCATACATGTATATATTCAGATCTTACGCATATATATATTCAGTTCTTTCGCATATATATTCAGTTCTTTCGCATATATATTCAGTTCTTAGGCATATATATTCCGTTCTTACGCATATATATTCAGTTCTTACACATATATATTCAGTTCTTACACATATATATTCCTTTCTTAAGCATATATATTCCATTCTTACGCATACATATTCCGTTCTTACGCATATATATTCCGTTCTAACGCATATATATTCAGTTCTTACGCATATATATTCAGTTCTTACGCATATATATTCAGTTATTACGCATATATTTTCAGTTCTTACGCATATACATTCAGTTCTTACACATATATATTCAGTTCTTACACATATATATTCAGTTCTTACACATATATATTCAGTTCTTACACACATAAAATCCGTTCTTACACATATATTTCGTTCTTACGCATATATATTCAGTTCTTACGCATATATATTCAGTTCTTACGCATATATTCAGTTCTTACGCATTTATTTTCAGTTTTTACGCATAAATATTCAGTTGTAACACATATATATTCAGTTCTTACTCATATATATTCCGTTCTTACGCATATATATTCCGTTCTTACACATATATATTCAGTTCTTACACATATATATTCAGTTGTTACACGTATATATTCAGTTCTTACACATATATATTCCATTCTTACGCATATATATTCCGTTCTTACATATATATATTCAGTTCTTACACATATATATTCCGCTCTTACGCATATATATTCCGTTCTTACGCATATATATTCAGTTCTTACGCATATATATTCAGATCTGACACATATATATTCAGTTCTTACACATATATTCAGTTCTTACACATATATTCAGTTCTTACTCATATATATTCCATTCTTACGCATATATATTCCGTTCTTACACATATATATTCAGTTCTTAAACATATATATTTAGTTCTTACACATATATATTCAGTTCTTACACATATATATTCAGTTCTTACCCATATATATTCCGTTCTTACGCTTATATATTCCGTTCTTACGCATATATATTCCGTTCTTACGCATATATATTCAGTTCTTACTCATATATATTCCGTTCTTACGCATATATATTCCGTTCTTACGCATATATATTCAGTTCTTACGCATATATATTCAGTTCTTACTCATATATATTCCGTTCTTACGCATATATATTCCGTTCTTACACATATATATTCAGTTCTTACACATATATATTCAGTTCTTACACATATATATTCCATTCTTACGCATATATATTCAGTTCTTACACATATATATTCAGTTCTTACACATATATATTCCGTTCTTACGCATATATATTCCGTTCTTAAGCATATATATTCAGTTCTTACGCATATATATTCAGTTCTGACACATATATATTCAGTTCTTACACATATATATTCAGTTCTTACACATATATATTCAGTTCTTACTCATATATATTCCATTCTTACGCATATATATTCCGTTCTTACACATATATTTTCAGTTCTTACACATATATATTTAGTTCTTACACATATATATTCAGTTCTTACACATATATATACAGTTCTTACGCATATATATTCCGTTCTTACGCATATATATTCCGTTTTTACGCATATTTTCAGTTCTTACGCATATATTCAGTTCTTACACATATATATTCAGTTCTTACGCATATATATTCCGTTCTTACGCATATATATTCCGATCGTACACATATATATTCAGTTCTTACACATATACATTCAGTTCTTACACATATATATTCAGTTCTTACACATATATATTCAGTTCTTACACATATATATTCCGTTCTTACGCATATATATTCAGTTCTTACACATATATATTCAGTTCTTACACATATATTCAGTTCTTACACATATATATTCAGTTCTTACACATATATATTCCGTTCTTACACATATATATTCAGTTCTTACACATATATATTCAGTTCTTACACATATATATTCAGTTCTTACGCATATATATTCCGTTCTTACGCATATATATTCAGTTCTTACACATATATATTATTTTTTCTTACGCATATATATTCCGTACTTACGCATATATATTCAGATCTTACGCATATATATTCAGTTCTTTCGCATATATATTCAGTTCTTACGCATATATATTCCGTTCTTACGCATATATATTCAGTTCTTACGCATATATATTCCGTTCTTACGCATATATATTCAGTTCTTACGCATATATATTCAGTTCTTTCGCATATATATTCAGTTCTTACGCATATATATTCCGTTCTTACGCATATATATTCAGTTCTTACACATATATATTCAGTTCTTACGCATATATATTCAGTTCTTACGCATATATATTCCGTTCTTACGCATATATATTCAGTTCTTACGCATATATATTCAGTTCTTACGCATATATATTCAGTTCTTACGCATATATTTTCAGTTCTTATGCATATATATTCAGTTCTTACACATATATATTATTTTTTCTTACGCATATATATTCCGTTCTTACGCATATATATTCAGATCTTACGCATATATATTCAGTTCTTTCGCATATATATTCAGTTCTTACGCATATATATTCCGTTCTTACGCATATATATTCAGTTCTTACGCATATATATTCCGTTCTTACGCATATATATTCAGTTCTTAAGCATATATATTCAGTTCTTTCGCATATATATTCAGTTCTTACGCATATATATTCCGTTCTTACGCATATATATTCAGTTCTTACACATATATATTCAGTTCTTACACATATATATTCCGTTCTTACGCATATATATTCCATTCTTACGCATATATATTCCGTTCTTACGCATATATATTCCGTTCTTACGCATATATATTCAGTTCTTACGCATATATATTCAGTTCTTACGCATATATATTCAGTTCTTACGCATATATTTTCAGTTCTTATGCATATACATTCAGTTCTTACACATATATATTCAGTTCTTACACATATATATTCAGTTCTTACACATATATATTCAGTTCTTACACACATATAATCAGTTCTTACGCATATATTCCGTTCTTACGCATATATGTTCAGTTCTTACGCATATATATTCAGTTCTTACGCATATATTCAGTTCTTACGCATTTATTTTCAGTTTTTACGCATATATATTCAGTTGTTACACATATATATTCAGTTCTTACTCATATATATTACGTTCTTACGCATATATATTCCGTTCTTACACATATATATTCAGTTCTTACACATATATATTCAGTTCTTACACATATATATTCAGTTCTTACACATATATATTCCATTCTTACGCATATATATTCCGTTCTTACACATATATATTCAGTTCTTACACATATATATTCCGTTCTTACGCATATATATTCCGTTCTTACGCATATATATTCAGTTCTTACGCATATATATTCAGTTCTGACACATATATATTCAGTTCTTACACATATATATTCAGTTCTTACATATATATATTCAGGTCTTACACATATATATTCAGTTCTTACACATATATATTCCAATCTTACGCATATATATTCCGTTCTTACGCATATATTCAGTTCTTACACATATATTTTCAGTTTTTACGCATATATATTCAGTTCTTACACATATATATCCAGTTCTTACGCATATATATTCAGTTCTTACTCATATATATTCCGTTCTTACGCATATATATTCCGTTCTTACGCATATATATTCAGTTCTTACACATATATATTCTGTTCTTAAGCATATATATTCCGTTCTTATGCATATATATTCCGTTCTTACGCATATATATTCAGTTCTTACACATATATATTCAGTTCTTACGCATATATATTCAGTTCTTACACATATATATTCAGTTCTTACGCATATATTCAGTTCTTACGCATATATACTCCGTTCTTACACATATATATTCAGTTCTTACACATATATATTCAGTTCTTACACATATATATTCAGTTCTTACACATATATATTCAGTTCTTACACATATATATTCAGTTCTTACGCATATATATTCCGTTCTTACGCATATATATTTAGTTCTTAAGCATATATTCAGTTCTTACGCATATATATTCAGTTTTTACACATATATATTCAGTTCTCACACATATATTTTCAGTTCTTACACATATATATACAGTTCTTACACATATATATTCAGTTCTTACACATATATATTCAGTTCTTACGCATATATTCCGTTCTTACGCATATATATTCAGTTCTTACACATATATATTCAGTTCTTACACATATATATTCAGTTCTTACACATATATATTCAGTTCTTACACATATATTATCAGTTCTTACACACATATAATCAGTTCTTACGCATATATTCCGTTCTTACGCATATATATTCAGTTTTTACGCATATATATTCAGTTGTTACACATATATATTCAGTTCTTACTCATATATATTCCGTTCTTACGCATATATATTCCGTTCTTACACATATATATTCAGTTCTTACACATATATATTCAGTTCTTACGCATATATATTCAGTTCTGACACATATATATTCTGTTCTTACAGATATATATTCAGTTCTTACACATATATATTCAGTTCTTACTCATATATATTCCATTCTTACGCATATATATTCCGTTCTTACACATATATATTCAGTTCTTACACATATATATTTAGTTCTTACACATATAAATTCAGTTCTTACACATATATATTCAGTTCTTACGCATATATATTCCGTTCTTACGCATATATATTCCGTTTTTACGCATATATTCAGTTCTTATATATTCAGTTCTGACACATATATATTCAGTTCTTACACATATATATTCAGGTCTTACACATATATATTCAATTCTAACACATATATATTCCATTCTTACGCATGTATATTCCGTTCTTACGCATATATTCAGTTCTTACGCATATATTTTCAGTTTTTACGCGTATATATTCCGTTCTTATGCATATATATTCCGTTCTTACGCATATATATTCAGTTCTTACACATATATATTCAGTTCTTACGCATATATATTCAGTTCTTACACATATATATTCAGTTCTTACGCATGTATTCAGTTCTTACACATATATATTCAGTTCTTACACATATATATTCAGTTCTTACACATATATATTCAGTTCTTACGCATATATATTCCGTTCTTACGCATATATATTCAGTTCTTAAGCATATATTCAGTTCTTACGCATATATATTCAGTTTTTACGCATATATATTCAGTTCTCACACATATATTTTCAGTTCTTACACATATATATACAGTTCTTACACATATATATTCAGTTCTTACACACATATATATTCAGTTCTTACGCATATATTCCGTTCTTACGCATATATATTCAGTTCTTACACATATATATTCAGTTCTTACACATATATATTCAGTTCTTACACATATATATTCAGTTCTTACACAAATGTTATCAGTTCTTACACACATATAATCAGTTCTTACGCATATATTCCGTTCTTACGCATATATATTCAGTTTTTACGCATATATATTCAGTTGTTACACATATATATTCAGTTCTTACTCATATATATTCCGTTCTTACGCATATATATTCCGTTCTTACACATATATATTCAGTTATTACACATATATATTCAGTTCTTACGCATATATATTCAGTTCTTACGCATATATATTCAGTTCAGACACATATATATTCTGTTCTTACACATATATATTCAGTTCTTACACATATATATTCAGTTCTTACTCATATATATTCCATTCTTACGCATATATATTCCGTTCTTACGCATATATATTCCGTTTTTACGCATATATTCAGTTCTTACGCATATATTCAGTTCTTACACATATATATTCAGTTCTTACGCATATATATTCAGTTCTTACGCATATATTCAGTTCTTACGCATATATATTCAGTTCTTACACACATATATTCAGTGCTTACGCATATATATTCAGTTCTTACACATATATATTCCGTTCTTACGCATATATATTCAGTTCTGACACATATATATTCAGTTCTTACACATATATATTCAGGTCTTACACATATATATTCAATTCTTACACATATATATTCCATTCTTACGCATATATATTCCATTCTTACGCATATATTCAGTTCTTACGCATATATTTTCAGTTTTTACGCATATATATTCCGTTCTTATGCATATATATTCCGTTCTTACGCATATATATTCAGTTCTTACACATATATATTCAGTTCTTACGCATATATATTCAGTTCTTACACATATATATTCAGTTCTTACGCATGTATTCAGTTCTTACACATATATATTCAGTTCTTACACATATATATTCAGTTCTTACACATATATATTCAGTTCTTACGCATATATATTCCGTTCTTACGCATTTATATTCAGTTCTTAAGCATATATTCAGTTCTTACGCATATATATTCAGTTTTTACGGATATATATTCAGTTCTCACACATATATTTTCAGTTCTTACACATATATATACAGTTCTTACACATATATATTCAGTTCTTACACATATATATTCAGTTCTTACGCATATATTCCGTTCTTACGCATATATATTCAGTTCTTACACATATATATTCAGTTCTTACACATATATATTCAGTTCTTACACATATATATTCAGTTCTTACACAAATGTTATCAGTTCTTACACACATATAATCAGTTCTTACGCATATATTCCGTTCTTACGCATATATATTCAGTTTTTACGCATATATATTCAGTTGTTACACATATATATTCAGTTCTTACTCATATATATTCCGTTCTTACGCATATATATTCCGTTCTTACACATATATATTCAGTTCTAACACATATATATTCAGTTCTTACGCATATATATTCAGTTCTTACGCATATATATTCAGTTCTGACACATATATATTCTGTTCTTACACATATATATTCAGTTCTTACACATATATATTCAGTTCTTACTCATATATATTCCATTCTTACGCATATATATTCCGTTCTTACACATATATATTCAGTTCTTACACATATATATTTAGTTCTTACACATATATATTCAGTTCTTACACATATATATTCAGTTCTTACCCATATTTATTCCGTTTTTTCGCATATATTCAGTTCTTACGCATATATTAGGTTCTTACCCATATAAACTCCGTTCTTACACATATATATTCAGTTCTTACACATATATATTCAGTTCTTACACATATATATTCAGTTCTTACACATATATAATCAGTTCTTACAAATATATATTCCGTTCTTACGCATATATATTCAGTTCTTACGCATATATTCAGTTCTTACGCATATATATTCAGTTCTTACACATATATATTCAGTTCTTACGCATATATATTCAGTTCTTACACATATATATTCCGTTCTTACGCATATATATTCAGTTCTGACACATATATATTCAGTTCTTACACATATATATTCAGGTCTTACACATATATATTCAGTTCTTACACATATATATTCCATTCTTACGCATATATATTCCGTTCTTACGCATATATTCAGTTCTTACGCATATATTTTCAGTTTTTACGCATATATATTCAGTTCTTACACATATATATTCAGTTCTTACGCATATATATTCAGTTCTTACGCATATATATTCCGTTCTTACGAATATATATTCAGTTCTTACACATATATATTCCGTTCTTAAGCATATATATTCCGTTCTTACGCATATATATTCCGTTCTTATGCATATATATTCCTTTCTTACGCATATATATTCCGTTCTTACGCATATATATTCAGTTCTTAGGCATATATATTCCGTTCTTACGCATATATATTCAGTTCTTACACATATATATTCAGTTCTTACACATATATATTCAATTCTTACACATATATATTCAGTTCTTACACATATATATTCAGTTCTTACACATATATATTCAGGTCTTACACATATATATTCAGTTCTTACACATATATTTTCCAATCTTACGCATATATATTCCGTTCTTACGCATATATTCAGTTCTTACACATATATTTTCAGTTTTTACGCATATATATTCAGTTCTTACACATATATATTCAGTTCTTACGCATATATATTCAGTTCTTACGCATATATATTCCGTTCTTAAGCATATATATTCCGTTCTTACGCATATATATTCAGTTCGTACACATATATATTCCGTTTTTAAGCATATATATTCCGTTCTTATGCATATATATTCCGTTCTTACGCATATATATTCAGTTCTTACACATATATATTCCGTTCTTACGCATATATATTCAGTTCTTACACATATATATTCAGTTCGTACGCATATATTCAGTTCTTACGCATATATACTCCGTTCTTACACATATAATATTATATTCAGTTCTTACACATATATATTCAGTTCTTACACATATATATTCAGTTCTTACACATATATATTCAGTTCTTACACATATTTATTCAGTTCTTACGCATATATATTCCGTTCTTACGCATATATATTCAGTTCTTACGCATATATTCAGTTCTTACGCATATATATTCAGTTTTTACACATATATATTCAGTTCTCACACAAATATTTTCAGTTCTTACACATATATATACAGTTCTTACACATATATATTCAGTTCTTACACATATATATTCAGTTCTTACGCATATATTCCGTTCTTACACATATATATTCAGTTCTTACACATATATATTCAGTTCTTACACATATATTATCAGTTCTTACACACATATAATCAGTTCTTACGCATATACTCCGTTCTTACACATATATATTCAGTTCTTACACATATATATGCAGTTCTTACACATAAATATTCCGTTCTTACAAATATATATTCCGTTTTTACGCATATATATTCAGTTCTTAAGCATATATTCAGTTCTTACTCATATATATTCAGTTCTTACACATATATATTCAGTTCTTACGCATATATATTCAGTTCTTACACATATATATTCCGTTCTTACGCATATATATTTAGTTCTTACACATATATATTTTGTTCTTACACATATATATACAGTTCTTACACATATATATTCAGTTCTTACGCATATATATTCCGTTCTTACGCATATATATTCAGTTCTTACACATATATATTCAGTTCTTACGCATATATATTCCGTTCTTACGCATATATATTCCGTTCTTACGCATATATATTCAGTTCTTACACATATATATTCATTTCTTACACATATATATTCCGTTCTTACGCATATATATTCCATTCTTACGCATATATATTCCATTCTTACACATATATATTCCGTTCTTACGCATATATATTCAGTTCTTACGAATATACATTCAGTTCTTACACATATATATTCAGTTCTTACACATATATATTCAGTTCTTACACATTCATATACAGTTCTTACACCTATATATTCAGTTCTTACACATATATATTCAGTTCTTACGCATATATATTCAGTTCTTACGCATATATTCAGTTCTTACGCATTGATTTTCAGTTTTTACACATATATATTCAGTTGTTACACATATATATTCAGTTCTTACACATATATATTCAGTTCTTACACATATATATTCAGTTCTTACACATATATATTCAGTTCTTACACATATAAATTCCGTTCTTACGCATATATATTCAATTCTTACACATACATGTTCAGTTTTTACACATATATATTCAGTTCTTACACATATATATTCAGTTCTTACTCATATATATTCCGTTCTTACGCATATATATTCCGTTCTTACACATATATATTCAGTTCTTACACGTATATATTCAGTTCTTACACATATATATTCAGTTCTTACACGTATATATTCAGTTCTTACCCATATATTTCCGTTCTTACGCATATATATTCCGTTCTTACGCATATATATTCCGTATTTACGCATATATTCAGTTCTTACGCATATATTCAGTTCTTACTTATATATATTCGTTCTTACGCATATATATTCAGTTCTTACACATATATATTCATTTCTTACACAATTATATTCAGTTCTTACGCATATATATATACAGTTCTTACACATATATATTCAGTTCTTACACATATATATTCAGTTCTTACACATATATATTCAGTTCTGACACATATATATTCAGTTCTTACAAATATATATTCCGTTCTTACGCATATATATTCAGTTCTTTCGAATATATTCAGTTCTTACGCATATATATTCAGTTCTTACACATATATATTCAGTTCTTACACATATATATTCAGTTCTTACGCATATATATTCAGTTCTTACTCATATATATTCCGTTCTTAGGCATATATATTCCGTTCTTACACATATATATTCAGTTCTTACACATATATATTCAGTTCTTACACATATATATTCAGTTCTTACACGTATATATTCAGTTCTTACCCATATATATACCGTTCTTACGCATATATATTCCATTCTTACGCATATATATTCCGTTTTTACGCATATATTCAGTTCTTACGCATATATTCAGTTCTTACGCATATATACTCCGTTCTTACACATATATATTCAGTTCTTACACGTATATATTCAGTTCTTACCCATATATATTCCGTTCTTACGCATATATATTCCGTTCTTACGCATATATATTCCGTTTTTACGCATATATTCAGTTCTTACGCATATATTCAGTTCTTACGCATATATACTCCGTTCTTACACATATATATTCAGTTCTTACACATATATATTCAGTTCTTACACATATATATTCCGTTCGTACAAATATATATTCCGTTTTTAAGCATATATATTCAGTTCTTAAGCATATATTCAGTTCTTACGCATATATATTCAGTTCTTACACATATATATTCAGTTCTTACGCATATATATTCAGTTCTTACACATATATATTCCGTTCTTACACATATATATTTAGTTCTTACACATATATATTCAGTTCTTACACATATATATTCAGTTCTTACGCATATATATTCCGTTCTTACGCATATATTTTCAGTTCTTACACATATATATTCAGTTCTTACGCATATATATTCCGTTCTTACGCATATATATTCCATTCTTACGCATATATATTCATTTCTTACACATATATATTCATTTCTTACACATATATATTCCGTTCTTACGCATATATATTCCATTCTTACGCATATATATTCCGTTCTTAAGCATATATATTCCGTTCTTACGCATATATATTCAGTTCTTACGAATATATATTCAGTTCTTACACATATATATTCAGTTCTTACGCATATATTTTCAGTTCTTACGCATATACATTCAGTTCTTACACATATATATTCAGTTCTTACACATATATATTCAGTTCTTACACATTCATATACAGTTCTTACACCTATATATTCAGTTCTTACACATATATATTCAGTTCTTACGCATATATATTCAGTTCTTACGCATATATTCAGTTCTTACGCATTGATTTTCAGTTTTTACACATATATATTCAGTTGTTACACATATATATTCAGTTCTTACACATATATATTCAGTTCTTACACATATATATTCAGTTCTTACACATATATATTCCGTTCTTACGCATATATATTCAGTTCTTACACATACATATTCAGTTCTTACACATATATATTCAGTTCTTACACATATATATTCAGTTCTTACTCATATATATTCCGTTCTTACGCATATATATTCCGTTCTTACACATATATATTCAGTTCTAACACGTATATATTCAGTTCTTACACATATATATTCAGTTCTTACACGTATATATTCAGTTCTTACAAAAAAAATTCCGTTCTTACGCATATATATTCCGTTCTTACGCATATATATTCCTTATTTACGCTTATATTCAGTTCTTACGCATATATTCAGTTGTTACTTATATATATTCGTTCTTACGCATATATATTCAGTTCTTACACATATATATTCATTTCTTACACAATTATATTCAGTTCTTACGCCTATATATACAGTTCTTACACATATATATTCAGTTCTTACACATATATATTCAGTTCTTACACATATATATTCAGTTCTGACACATATATATTCAGTTCTTACAAATATATATTCCGTTCTTACGCATATATATTCAGTTCTTACGAATATATTCAGTTCTTACGCATATATATTCAGTTCTTACACATATATATTCAGTTCTTACAGATATATATTCAGTTCTTACGCATATATATTCAGTTCTTACTCATATATATTCCGTTCTTAGGGATATATATTCCGTTCTTACAAATATATATTCAGTTCTTACACATATATATTCAGTTCTTACACATATATATTCAGTTCTTACACGTATATATTCAGTTCTTACCCATATATATACCGTTCTTACGCATATATATTCCGTTCTTATGCATATATATTTCGTTTTTACGCATATATTCAGTTCTTACGCATATATTCAGTTCTTAGGCATATATACTCCGTTCTTACACATATATATTCAGTTCTTACACATATATATTCAGTACTTACTCATATATATTCAGTTCGTACACATATATATTCAGTTCTTACACATATATATTCCGTTCTTACAAATATATATTCAGTTCTTACACATATATAGTCAGTACTTACACATATATATTCAGTTCTTACACATATATATTCAGTTCTTACACATATATATTCCGTTCTTACAAATATATATTCCGTTTTTACGCATATATATTCAGTTCTTACGCATATATTCAGTTCTTACGCATATATATTCAGTTCTTACACATATATATTCAGTTCTTACGCATATATATTCAGTTCTTACACATATATATTCCGTTCTTACGCATATATATTCAGTTCGTACACATATATATTCAGTTCTAACACATATATATTCAGTTCTTACACATATGTATTCAGTTCTTACGCATATATATTCCGTTCTTACGCATATATATTCAGTTCTTACACATAAATATTCAGTTCTTACGCATATACATTCCGTTCTTACGCATATATATTCCGTTCTTACGCATTTATATTCAGTTCTTACACATATATATTCAGTTCTTACGCATATATATTCTGTTCTTACGCATATATATTCAGTTCTTACACATATATATTCATTTCTTACACATATATATTCCGTTCTTACGCATATATATTCCATTCTTACGCATATATATTCCGTTCTTACGCATATATATTCCGTTCTTACACATATATATTCAGTTCTTACACGTATATATTCAGTTCTTACCCATATATATTCCGTTTTTAGGCATATATATTCCATTTTAACGCATATATATTCCGTATTTAGGCATATATTCAGTTCTTACGCATATATTCAGTTCTGACTCATATATATTAATTCTTACGCATATATATTCAGTTTTTACACATATCTATTCATTTCTTACACAATTATATTCCGTTCTTACAAATATATATTAAGTTCTTACACATATATATTCAGTTCTAACACATATATATTCAGTTCTTACACATATATATTCAGTTCTGACACATATATATTCAGTTCTTACAAATATATATTCCGTTCTTATGCATATATATTCAGTTCTTACGAATATATTCAGTTCTTACGCATATATATTCAGTTCTTACACATATATATTCAGTTCTTACACATATATATTCAGTTCTTACGCATATATATTCAGTTCTTACTCATATATATTCCGTTCTTACGCATATATATTCCGTTCTTACACATATATATTCCGTTCTTACACATATCTTTTCAGTTCTTACACATATATATTCAGTTCTTACACGTACATATTCAGTTCTTACCCATATATATTCCGTTTTTACGCATATATATTCCGTTCTTACGCATATATAATGCGTTTTTACGCATATATTCAGTTTTTACGCATATATTCAATTCTTACGCATATATACTCCGTTCTAAAGACTTACACATTTATATTAAGTTCTTACACATATATATTCAGTACTTAGACATATATATTCAGTTCTTACACATATATATTCAGTTCTTACACATATATATTCAGTTCTTACACATATATATTCAGTTCTTACAAATATATATTCCGTTCTTACGCATATATATTCTGTTCTTACGCATATATTCAGTTCTTACGCATATATATTCAGTTCTTACACATATATATTCAGCTCTTACGCATATATATTCAGTTCTTACACATATATATTCCGTTCTTACGCATATATATTCAGTTCTTACACATATATATTCAGTTCTTACTCATATATATTCCGTTCTTACGCATATATATTCAGTTCTTACACATATATATTCAGTTCTTACGCATATATATTCCGTTCTTACGCATATATATTCAGTTCTTACACGTATATATTCATTTCTTACACATATATATTCCGTTCTTATGCATATATATTCAGTTCTTACACATATATATTCAGTTCTTACACATATATATTCAGTTCTTACACATATATATTCCGTTCTTGCTCATATATATTCAAATCTTACACATACATATTCAGTTCTTACACATATATATTCAGTTCTTACACATATATATTCAGTTCTTACGCATATATATTCAGTTCTTACACATATATATTCCGTTCTTACGCATATATATTCAGTTCTTACACATATATATTTAGTTCTTACACATATATATTCAGTTCTTACACATATATATTCAGTTCTTACGCATATATATTCCGTTCTTACGCATATATTTTCAGTTCTTACACATATATATTCAGTTCTTACGCATATATATTCCGTTCTTACGCATATATATTCCATTCTTACGCATATATATTCATTTCTTACACATATATATTCATTTCTTACACATATATATTCCGTTCTTACGCATATATATTCCATTCTTACGCATATATATTCCGTTCTTACGCATATATATTCCGTTCTTACGCATATATATTCAGTTCTTACGAATATATATTCAGTTCTTACACATATATATTCAGTTCTTACGCATATATTTTCAGTTCTTACGCATATACATTCAGTTCTTACACATATATATTCAGTTCTTACACATATATATTCAGTTCTTACACATTCATATACAGTTCTTACACCTATATATTCCGTTCTTACACATATATATTCAGTTCTTACGCATATATATTCAGTTCTTACGCATATATTCAGTTCTTACGCATTGATTTTCAGTTTTTACACATATATATTCAGTTGTTACACATATATATTCAGTTCTTACACATATATATTCAGTTCTTACACATATATATTCAGTTCTTACACATATATATTCAGTTCTGACACATATATATTCAGTTCTTACAAATATATATTCCGTTCTTACGCATATATATTCAGTTCTTACGAATATATTCAGTTCTTACGCATATATATTCAGTTCTTACACATATATATTCAGTTCTTACAGATATATATTCAGTTCTTACGCATATATATTCAGTTCTTACTCATATATATTCCGTTCTTAGGCATATATATTCCGTTCTTACACATATATATTCAGTTCTTACACATATATATTCAGTTCTTACACATATATATTCAGTTCTTACACGTATATATTCAGTTCTTACCAATATATATACCGTTCTTACGCATATATATTCCGTTCTTATGCATATATATTTCGTTTTTACGCATATATTCAGTTCGTACGCATATATTCAGTTCTTAGGCATATATACTCCGTTCTTACACATATATATTCAGTTCTTACACATATATATTCAGTACTTACTCATATATATTCAGTTCTTACACATATATATTCAGTTCTTACACATATATATTCCGTTCTTACAAATATATATTCAGTTCTTACACATATATAGTCAGTACTTACACATATATATTCAGTTCTTACACATATATATTCAGTTCTTACACATATATATTCCGTTCTTACAAATATATATTCCGTTTTTACGCATATATATTCAGTTCTTATGCATATATTCAGTTCTTACGCATATATATTCAGTTCTTACACATATATATTCAGTTCTTACGCATATATATTCAGTTCTTACACATATATATTCCGTTCTTACGCATATATATTCAGTTCGTACACATATATATTCAGTTCTAACACATATATATTCAGTTCTTACACATATGTATTCAGTTCTTACGCATATATATTCCGTTCTTACGCATATATATTCAGTTCTTACACATAAATATTCAGTTCTTACGCATATACATTCCGTTCTTACGCATATATATTCCGTTCTTACGCATATAGATTCAGTTCTTACACATATATATTCAGTTCTTACGCATATATATTCTGTTCTTACGCATATATATTCAGTTCTTACACATATATATTCATTTCTTACACATATATATTCCGTTCTTACGCATATATATTCCATTCTTAAGCATATATATTCCGTTCTTACGCATATATATTCCGTTCTTACACATATATATTCAGTTCTTACACGTATATATTCAGTTCTTACCCATATATATTCCGTTTTTAGGCATATATATTCCATTTTAACGCATATATATTCCGTATTTAGGCATATATTCAGTTCTTACGCATATATTCAGTTCTGACTCATATATATTCATTCTTACGCATATATATTCAGTTTTTACACATATCTATTCATTTCTTACACAATTATATTCCGTTCTTACAAATATATATTAAGTTCTTACACATATATATTCAGTTCTAACACATATATATTCAGTTCTTACACATATATATTCAGTTCTGACACATACATATTCAGTTCTTACAAATATATATTCCGTTCTTATGCATATATATTCAGTTCTTACGAATATATTCAGTTCTTACGCATATATATTCAGTTCTTACACATATATATTCAGTTCTTACACATATATATTCAGTTCTTACGCATATATATTCAGTTCTTACTCATATATAATCCGTTCTTACGCATATATATTCCGTTCTTACACATATATATTCCGTTCTTACACATATCTATTCAGTTCTTACACATATATATTCAGTTCTTACACGTACATATTCAGTTCTTACCCATATATATTCCGTTTTTACGCATATATATTCCGTTCTTACGCATATATAATGCGTTTTTACGCATATATTCAGTTTTTACGCATATATTCAATTCTTACGCATATATACTCCGTTCTAAAGACTTACACATTTATATTAAGTTCTTACACATATATATTCAGTACTTAGACATATATATTCAGTTCTTACACATATATATTCAGTTCTTACACATATATATTCAGTTCTTACACATATATATTCAGTTCTTACAAATATATATTCCGTTCTTACGCATATATATTCAGTTCTTACGCATATATTCAGTTCTTACGCATATATATTCAGTTCTTACACATATATATTCAGCTCTTACGCATATATATTCAGTTCTTACACATATATATTCCGTTCTTACGCATATATATTCAGTTCTTACACATATATATTCAGTTCTTACTCATATATATTCCGTTCTTACGCATATATATTCAGTTCTTACACATATATATTCAGTCCTTACGCATATATATTCCGTTCTTACGCATATATATTCAGTTCTTACACGTATATATTCATTTCTTACACATATATATTCCGTTCTTATGCATATATATTCAGTTCTTACACATATATATTCAGTTCTTACACATATATATTCAGTTCTTACACATATATATTCCGTTCTTGCTCATATATATTCAAATCTTACACATACATATTCAGTTCTTACACATATATATTCAGTTCTTACACATATATATTCCGTTCTTACGCATATATATTCCATTCTTACGCATATATATTCCGTTCTTACGCATATATATTCCGTTCTTACACATATATATTCAGTTCTTACACGTATATATTCAGTTCTTACGCATATATTCAGTTCTTACTTATATATATTCGTTCTTACGCATATATATTCAGTTCTTACACATATATATTCATTTCTTACACAATTATATTCCGTTCTTACGCATATATATTCAGTTCTTACGAATATATTCAGTTCTTACGCATATATATTAAGTTCTTACACATATATATTCAGTTCTTACACATATATATTCAGTTCTTACGCATATATATTCAGTTCTTACTCATATATATTCCGTTCTTACGCATATATATTCCGTTCTTACACATATATATTCAGTTCTTACACATATATATTCAGTTATTACACATATATATTCAGTTCTTACACGTATATATTCAGTTCTTACCCATATATATTCCGTTCTTACGCATATATATTCCGTTCTTACGCATATATATTCCGTTTTTACGCATATATTCAGTTCTTACGCATATATTCAGTCCTTACGCTAATATACTCCGTTCTTACACATATATATTCAGTTCTTACACATATATATTCAGTTCTTACACATATATATTCCATTCTTACAAATATATATTCCGTTTTTACGCATATATATTCAGTTCATACGCATATATTCAGTTCTTACGCATATATATTCAGTTCTTACACATATATATTCAGTTCTTACGCATATATATTCAGTTCTTACACATATATATTCCGTTCTTACGCATATATATTCAGTTCTTACACATATAAATTCAGTTCTTACACATATATATTCAGTTCTTACGCATATATATTCCGTTCTTACGCATATAAATTCAGTTCTTACACATATATATTCAGTTTTTACGCATATATATTCCGTTCTTACGCATATATATTCCGTTCTTACGCATATATATTCAGTTCTTACACATATATATTCATTTCTTACACATATATATTCCGTTCTTACGCATATATATTCCATTCTTTCGCATATATATTCCATTCTTACGCATATATATTCCGTTCTTACGCATATATATTCAGTTCTTACACATATATATTCAGTTCTTACACATATATATTCAGTTCTTACGCATATATTTTCAGTTCTTACGCATAAACATTCAGTTTTTACACATATATATTCAGTTCTTACACATATCTATTCAGTTCTTACACATATATATACAGTTCTTACACCTATATATTCAGTTCTTACACATATATATTCAGTTCTTACGCATATATATTCAGTTCTTACGCATATATTCATTTCTTACGCATTGATTTTCAGTTTTTACACATATATATTCAGTTGTTACACATATATATTCAGTTCTTACACATATATATTCAGTTCTTACACATATATATTCAGTTCTTACACATATATATTCCGTTCTTACGCATATATATTCAGTTCTTACACATACATATTCAGTTCTTACACATATATATTCAGTTCTTACACATATATATTCAGTTCTTACTCATATATATTCCGTTCTTACGCATATATATTCCGTTCTTACACATATATTTTCAGTTCTTACACGTATATATTCAGTTCTTACACATATATATTCAGTTCTTACCCATATATATCCGTTCTTACGCATATATATTCCGTTCTTACGCATAGATATTCAGTTCTTACACATATATATTCCGTTCTTAATGATATATATTCCGTATTTACGCATATATTAAGTTCTTATGCATATATTCAGTTCTTACTTATATATATTCGTTCTTACGCATATATAATCAGTTCTTACGCATATATCTTCATTTCTTACACAATTATATTCCGTTCTTACACATATATATTAAGTTCTTACACATATATATTCAGTTCTTACACATATATATTCAGTTCTTACACATATATATTCAGTTCTGACCCATATATATTCAGTTCTTACAAATATATATTCCGTTCTTACGCATATATATTCAGTTCTTACGAATATATTCAGTTCTTACGCATATATATTCAGTTCTTACACATATATATTCAGTTCTTACACATATATATTCAGTTTTTACGCATTTATATTCAGTTCTTACTCATATATATTCCGTTCTTACGCATATA